>JARCZZ010046189.1:16265-40779 GCA_030323915.1 Brotogeris chrysoptera | reverse complement strand
CCTCCCCGCCCTCTCCCGGCAGGGGCGGAGGCACCACCGCCCGCCCCGGCCCCGGCCCTGGCCCCGGCTCCGCAGCGCCGCCCGGCGGGCACCGCTCCCTGCGCCGGGGGCTGCCCTGGGTGCCCTCGGTGGAGCTCAGCCCCGCAGCCCTACCCGGTGCCAGGGCCGGTCCCCTCCGGGCACAGTCCTCCCGTCCCGTGAGCTGTGGGGGATGCTTGCCCCCCTCCACCTGCGGCTTACCCCGGTGTTATTCTAGTCCCCGGCACACTTCATCCTCAGCCTTCAAAAACTAACGAAAGAAAAGAATCTGACCCAGGTAACAAGCGATAGGACAAGAGGAAACGGCCTCGAGCTGCACCAGGGGAGGTTTAGACTGGAGGTTAGGAGCAATTTATTCACAGAAAGGATGATCAGTCATCAGAACAGGCTGCCCAGGAAAGAGGTGGAATCACTGCCCCTGCAAGTGTTCAAAAACCGTGTAGATGAGGCCCTCGTTTATATGCCTTAGGGGTGGATTTGGCAGACCCGTGATAATGGTTGGACTTGAGGATCTTAAAGGTCTTTTCCAACCTAGTTGATTCTGTTTCTATTTCAGCACAAACCCCACATCTCCAGACGGACTCCTGCAAGAACGTTTTCAGCACCTCCTGAAAATATGCCAGCATTTTAAATGTAAGCACCCAAAAGTATTTACAGCAGGCTTTGGCGTAACACATCTTATCTGCCCAGCCCTGCCCCTGATAAGCACATAAGCCATCAACAATGTAGGGCGACTGCCCCATTGTGTAAAAAGAGGGGGGAAAAGGAAAAGCCCTAAGGGCTGTGTTCATACTGCCTGGCCATTCTCTGGCTTGAAAATGGGTTTGTGGGCAAGTAAGCGGACATTTCTCCCCACCCCTAAAAAACCTCCCCAGTTGAAACGGGGCCGCATTTAGGTATACAGAGCACACACGCTTTCCAGCAAAATAGCCCCCATGAAAAGTTTCACTGCATATGCTTTCCTCCTAATGAACCAACTTCCGTGTTATCTCAGGGTTATTTTTTTCATGTTTAAAAGTAGGCTTTTTTCAAGCTGGGTTGTTTTTAAACCACAGTAAACTTCAACTCAACTACAAGCTAACCCTGCGTTGGACAGGTAACAGTGAAGAGGATCTCAGCTGCAAACACACACCAGAACTCTGCACAGTATGTGGAACAAGTGCAGCATACATCACCAGGTTCAATATGATCAGAAACATACAGTGAAGATGCAAAAAGCATTTTTGAAGCTCTTCTTGTTATAACACTTCAGTTATTTCAAAGTGAATACTGTATTATCAGCAACATGTGATATTCCTTCTGAGCGTAGAAAGGGATTTTACTCACACAGGTTTTCAAATCTGTAACTATACAAATATGGGAGACAACATTCCAGTGAATCCCAGGAACTAGAGCCCTGCAGCCCTTCTGATTCATAGCTCATCACTATTTTATTACCTGGAGATTTGCAGAGAAGATGCTTAGCTTCTGAGATTCGTCTCACCCTCTCATTTTTAATCTGTAAAAATCATGACTGCTTTCACTAGAAGTGGTCAAAACCTGCTCAACAAAATGCTTTCCTCACTGAAAAACTTAAGGCTAGGTTGAAACTCAGAAACAGGGCCACTGTGATGCAGGTATTCTCAGGAAGGTAATTTAGGTTTGGGGTGGTCTGAAAGAGGCAAGAACCAGTCCTGAGCAGCGCCATGACTCCATTCTTTTGCCCTGTTCATTCAGGTTAACACTTTGCTTGTGACTTTGCTCACTGTTCTGTGACTTAGCTGTTGCATTCTTTCCCAATTAATGAAGGAAAGAAAGTACTTTGGTTTTACTCCATATCTAAATGGAAACTAAATCCAGGTTTTTATAAGGAAAGCAGTCCCTGTCCAGCCAATGCTATTTACCAAAACGGCACCCAGGACATTCAGTAGCATCGCAAGGCAGTCACTGCAAACATTGCACAAAGTATCTATTTCAACTTTACACATTAAAATTATCAAAAGTTACTTCATTGGCATGAAAATACAACATCTTCTACCTCAGAAGTTAAAATTCCCCATTTTCATTGGCATGAAAATACAACATCTTCTACCTCAGAAGTTAAAATTCCCCATTTCATCCAAAGAGAAGCATCAGCACAGGACTAAAGCAGTGTAGATTTCCTGCCAGTCTTACCACTGTGGTTCAAATAGGTTAATGGTGGTTACTTCTCAGCCGCACTCTTTGTGGCTATTTGATGCTTAGATAATAAGATGGAAATAACAATGTCCATCTCTAACAGCTGGTGGCATTTGGTAGCATTTATAGCATGGATAATAGTTAGCAGCCTTGTGAAGGTGCCTTGTGCTCCAGGAAACAAACCAAAACTATCCAGTGTTTTTCCTTAGTCTTCCAGAACTCTGTTCCCACCTTGTTTCAGCTCTGTGTGAAAGAAGATATCTCATTACCCATCCTTATTCTGAGGCAGTTTTCCATTCTTGATCTTTATACAGTGTGAATTAGAAGCCTATCACTGGAGCACCTCCCATACAAAGACAGTCTGAGAGAGCTGGACTTGTTCTGCCTGAAGAAGATAAGGCTCCAGGGAGACCTTAATGCTGCTTTCCACTACCTAAAAGGGGCCTAGCAAGAAATTTGGAGAGGAACTTCTCACAAGGCATGTAGGGGTAGGATGGGGGGCAATGGTTTTAAACTGAAAGAAGGGTCAATTAGGTTAGATACAAGGAAGAAATTCTTCCCTGTGAGGGTGGTGAGGCACTGGAAGAAGCTGCCCAGAGAATCTGTCGCTGTCCCATCCCTGGCAATGTTCAAGGCCAGGTTGGATGCGGCTTGGAGGAACCTGCTCTAGTGGAAGGTGTCCCTGCCCATGGCAGGGGGTTTAAGGTCCTTTCCAACCCAAACCATTCGATGATTCTTTTTACTACATCTACTGGACTACCATTAATTACCACTGGCTCAAGTCTGCAGTAAATGTAAAAAAAAAAAGAAATTTAAAATAAGCTAAAGCAGTACAGGCAGATACCAAGAATTCTTTTCTTCTGGAAATATCACATTTCTTGAAGACAAATGGTGTATCAGCATATAAGTCATCAGGGATAATCAGTATTCAACATACGTTCGGGTCTCTTTTGAACATTAGTTAACCTAGAGGATATTTAAGAGGAATTTCCAACTACTGAACCATTAAATGTGCTTTCTTTAGCACACACATACGTCATTCAGAAAGGGCAGAGGCTTCGTTTGGCAAGAGCCTACAGAAATTTCAGAGAGAAAATGGGAACGTGGTTGCATCCCTATTTCGCAGTTCCCAAATCACGGCCTCACCAGAAGCTGTGGCAGACATCCGTGTCCATCAGAGCGCTTTAGGAGCTGCTTATTTACAGATGACTCCTGTTTTTATTTTCCTTTTCTTTTTTTGGACATTTCCACAGGGTGGACACTACTCTTTCTTGATTACAGCCTACAGCTTCACAAGCCAGGCAAGTCAGATACAAACCCAACTGTAAAAACAGCTATTGCTAAAGCTGTAAGGGCAAAACTGTGGCATTTCATGGTCCCGTTTAGGTTGACAAGCCACAAATCAAACACAAAACAGCCCTTGCGTTTGTCTATGACAGTCCCTGGCAATTAGAAGGGCACTAGTTAATGGCTACAAATGCCTCCTAGCCAAGCTTGCCCTGAAAAGCAGGCAAAGAACAGCTGAGCCAGGCACTTCAGAGAACAAAACCAGAACTACTATGAGCCATAATTTGTACTGCCTGACAAGAACTACAGCAAGGCAGGATACTAATCTAGTCTCAGTTGTGTCCATGGCTCTAGGATGAAGTAGCTCACTAGAAATACAAGAACATCTGACATTACTAGATAAAATTGCATGGGAGAGAGAAGCACTCTCAAATGAATTTAGTAGGTTAAATTTAAATACCTTAATTAAAAAAGCAATACTTGAGACAAATATTCTTATCTATAACTTAAAATTTGCTTTCAACAGTTAAAAAAAAGAGAAAACAAATAAAACTAGTCCTTGTTTTACTTACTATTTCTTTCAGCCACCAAAGATAGTTACTGATTGATGTGATTTCTTATTTCATATTGTTTGGGTATACAATTCTCATGTACGGAGAGATGAACTAGATGAGTTCAAATTATTCCTATTTATAAATGAGGACACTGAGTCACCAAGAGCAACTCAACAAAAAAAAAGAAATAAAATAAAATAAAATAAAATAAATACAGCAATTCCTTCACAGAGCTGAAAACACAATTTAGATGTTAACGTGTCTAATCTCATACTTAGCCACAAGTACAAGCTTAGCCATTTTTCCTATACCCAGGAAAAAGTGAGAAAATTCCATGCCCTCTGAATATGTTGCAGCTACACCTCCGTTCTAAATCAGTGGGACTGAGTGCATACCAGAAGTTATGGGAATACCCCTTACAGTAGCTAGAATACTTTTCCACTTCAAGCAAAAAAACCCCACTATTCATAACACCACCAAAGGTAATCTTGCTCTAAGACCCAGCACAGGGATTTAAAAACAGTAAGTGTCTGGCTTCTTTGTCATGGAAAATGGCTACAGGTTTGAACTCTACCTGCACCCAAGTGAATGATTCAACAAACAAACTGCCAGTGGTCCAGAGAATTCCAGTTTCGTGACTGGAAAACCAGAAAGACTTTACATGAACACAGCTCATCCTTCACCCACCTGTGGCAAATTAAACTGCATATAAATTACAATGAACAGGCAGTGGCTCCGTACAGCCACTTGCTGGAATGCTCCTCAAGTGCTTTGGAAAGCACTGACTAAATTCAATACTGAGATCATCTGCTTTCTCCAATTGTGGATCTTACACAGGATTTATATTCCCACCTGTCAAAACACTGTCAGCTCTCCATTTTGCTATAATGTCTCCTCATTGTGCCAAATAGGGGCTTCCGCTTTTTATCCAGACGCAGCAGTATGCCTTCAGGTAGCACGGCATTTTTACCCTTAGCAGCAAAGATATGCAGACGACAGCCTGAAGGTCTAGATGTAGAACTCAAGAGAAGAGGTCACCTAGCGGAGATTGTGTGTTGGCATAAAGCACAGGACAGGATCTGAAAAGCAGCATCCACTTTTTTTCTGGCTAATTCAGGCTTGACATCAGTTTGGTGCTTGATGCAAGTTATCAAAGTTCTCCTGTATGTTTCATGCTAACATCCTCAGTCTGATTCAGTGATCTCAGTAGCTGGACCTAATACCCACTAGGCAGAATGAACCTCAGCATGGTTCATCTGCTCTGAAGGGCTGAGCATCTCCCTCTTACATACCTGGGTAATCATTTACTGGTTTCTCTTTGTAAGTATCTGCGATGAAGTGCACAGAAAAATGGACTCCCTGGGGAAGCAGATACTACAGTGTCTGATGGATACACCAGCTGCTGGATCAGCACATTGAGTCATGAAACCAGAAGACCCCAAACAGGTTTTGTTCTCTCCCTATTTTTAAACAAACCTCATGCTACAGTGCCTTAGTAACTCTGCTTTTCAATTCCAGAGTAAGTACATCCATTGAAACTGAGAGAAACAAAGAAAAGAATTAAAAACATGAGCGATGTAAGAGCCTTCTGAAATAACATCTTAATTCTGCAAGCTTCTAGTGTATTTCAAGAGCTTAAGGAGGAATTTGATCAGAGGTAGCACTTGACATTTCAGACTTCTGAAATAATACTTCCCCACCCACCCGAAGTATTGTACTGTCGATGTTACAGAACAGGAGAAGGTCCCTTTTTTCCTAATAGGACATATTCCTTTCCCCTCCCTCTATAAAACAAATGTTTTTGAGACACAGCTGCATGTGTCTGTTCACAAGCACCCCCTCAAGCAAATTGTAAAAACCATAATTAGGGGAGGGAAAGGCCCAGTGTCCTGTGAGATTGAAAAGTTCATCTCACATCAGTCCTCGCATTTAGTGGCAAGGGAAAAATCTGCAGTTTGAAACCATGTAGGACTAGGGAGAAGTCTCTTTGTGCAGCAAAAGGCAAACACAAGTATTTCCTCTGCAGTCTCCACGCATACAGGGATACGAAGCCTGAAAATCTCTGCAGCAGGGTAATTATGGATATTCTTTCCTCGTTTTACATCCTTCTCACAGAGCTCTTTGATTTTGCAATGTATGTGTTTTTGTGGATTCCCAAGCACAATATGTGATGTGTTAAAGATAGACTTGCACTTATATTGAGATTTCCAGCCACATGTTGCATCTGTTTGTGGGGATCCTCCTTCCCACAGGCATATGAACGTAGCAATGACATGTTCTTGTGCTTTATATAGTTCTCTATTATCTGGGACTCCACATAGAAAGAAAACTTGCACCTGGATTAAGGATATTGGACTACAACTATTCTTGCAAGCAAAATTACCCAACACAAAAGTGTTGGAATTGAACTGTAGGCGTGTGCAAACTTATTTTCAGAATAAAACCATGTGTATTATAATAACAAATCCCACATGTCACATACTGAGGCTTAACAAATTGCTGCAGACTGGAAATTACCATTCTTGTGTGGTAGTATGAAACATGTGAAATTTCTACGTATTTGTATGTATTTTTACTTATTCATACAATATTTATCAAGATTTCTAATGAGAAATTATGCTTTATCATTATTTTTCCCACTCTTTAAATCTGGTCTTCAATTGCCACTTGTAAAATGAAAGCCCACTTCTTACAAAAGGAATTGACAGAAAACAGCGTTAGAAAAGGAGTTCCATCACTTAAGCCAACAGATGTTTAATAGAGAATAACATTATAAAAGATCTCATCCTAAATGCTAATACTGAAAGGTATCCAGGCAGTCACAGATGAAGAAGTAATTATGCATGCAATTCCTTTAGTTATGTATGATTCTCTCACCTTTGTGATTTTTTTAAAGAAGAGTTAAAAGGGGAACTTGCTATGAAAGTTTTAGGCTGCAGATTCAAAACCATTTTGACTGCAATTGAAAGTGCAGACAGATGGACAATTCAGCCAAACTCTTTGCTGGCTATCCACCAGCCTATGGATGGTAGCAACAATGAAGGCAGTATAAATAATGGAGAGAAGCGCAGTATGGAAAAATCAATGGCTGAAGAACTCAGGAATGAGATGTTTCTGGAAGTTCCATCTTAATAATTTTGTATCCTGAGAGCCTTCTACTTCCCCTGCTACCATAAGAAAAGAGATCAGCTTCTCTGGGGCACATGAGGACAATTTTTTTCTTCCAACTTAATTGCAAGAAAAGCCTGTGGAAGGTAACCCAGCTGTGAAGGATGTGACTGCACATGCCAGACAGACGTTGCCAGCACCACAGCTCTTCCTATGTTCCCCAAATGTTAACTACTCACTGGGGATTATGCACATCTTATATGCAGGCAAATAGCAATTTCTTTGTTCTCCAGCTTTATTACAACACAGTGAACTCTTTAGGAGGGAAACCTTTTGCCAACAAGGAGCAAATGAATAACATCTGTGTATCGTGTGTTTCTGCTTCCACCATAGGTGAATGCAGTGCTTGTAAGAGATGCTGTTAGCAACCTTCTTGAAGCAATCCAGCCCCAGCTACACCAGCTGGAGCCAACTGCAATTCTACTGGAAGAAGCAAGGCAACAGTGACGTAACTGGTGCCTCAGCCAAACTTTTAACTCTGTCCAAGCAGAAACAGAGCAAACACATCAATGTAACTTTCCTCTACATTGCCCTATTAACTCCTCATCAATGCAGTTACTCAAGCTATTCCACTACCTGTTTGAATCCGAGAATATACTTAATTAAATGTCAGCATATTAATCACTAGTCCGTCAGAACGTAACTTACATTTACACTTACAGCATTCACTGATTGTGACTGATTTCGTTATTGTCTGTGATTATTATTCTGTGTAATATACAGATTCTCATTTTTACATAATGTAAATTCTATGTATTTATGGTGTGTGGTCCTATGCATGTGTTGCCCTATAATTTGTATTACAAACCGTTTTCTTTCTTAGAACTCATCAATAGACAGTCACAGCCTGTTTTTTCTTCAAAACAACTTTGTCATTTCATATTCACTCATTAAAAACACTTTTACTGTGTGAGTAATAAACCATCTTTATCTCCAATATTGGTTTAGCTAAAAAGGCCTTGCTACTTTTTGAAGGACTGCAGTGAGTGAAGTATATAAACTGTGTTCATCCTTAAGTACTGTTCCTAAATGTGTGCTTATTTGAAGCAGAATAGCTGGGCTGAGCCAGGCTTTGAACATTGAAAATACTCTCTGTAAAATCCATAATAACTGCTTAGCAAAGATCACTATTTTTGTTCACCAAACAGAGGCACAGGCTTGCGGCTGACTACCCCACAAGCCCTGGGTATTGTGCCCACTTCCACCACGAGGTAAAAAAGGGGAAAGAGAGAAGGATGTAAATTAAGACCCTGCGCCGAGCCGATTTTTACCCAGCAGACCACAACAGGTCTGAAGGTCACATTTCATGTGCATAAACAGAGATATTTCTAACCGACACTTACTAAACAAGCACTACTTGCTTTAGACAGCCCTGAACAAATATTAATTGAAGCCATCTGTAGGACACGTTATCTCTGAAGTGACTAAAGATGTACAGTTGACTTCGGACTAAATAACCCAACAGCTGCCACACAGAAAAAGCACATTCATTAAAGTGATTTACTGTTTTAATATAACAACGCAACTAGAGAGGGCTCACACATGACCCTATAGTTTCTATGATTATTCTCTTTAGGAAAGCACAACCAAGAAAGAGAAAACAGCTAGAAAGCTGCAGTTTCATCTGTATAATTTGTCTGTGAGCTTTGAAGCACCTGCTTAAGGAATGAATTACTCTTTTGCCTTAAAAAATTAATGAGAGAGGGGGTCCTGGGAAAAAGAGAAACAAAAGGAATCTTTCCTCCAGCACATCACCCATCCCAAGAGCCAGTGAGAGTTAGATGTGTTATACTTGGTACAGCACAAGGATTGTTCCTGCTGTAAATCTTATAAATCCTGTGAATCTGATAAGGGAAAGGGTGCCTGCCTCTCTTCTCCACCTCATCTGCTTCTTAGTGCCTATACAAAAGTAGGTCAAAGTTCCTTGCTGCACTGCCTCTTGTACCTAGCAGCTACCTCAGCAGGGACAATGCCAGAAAAGCTTTCATTATAGGATAGGTGATGAGGGTTACATGAATGTACTTTACAGGGAACCATTCTGCATAATAGCTTAGCATCATACTAAGTATGCTGTCAAAGTCAACAATGTGCCAGCAAGGCCATGGAGCCCAGCAGGCTCTTGAAACACAGGACAAGTAATGTAAAAAGGCAACACAGAAGCAGGTACTGTGGATACGTGTGCTATTCTAGCCCTTGAAAAGAACACTCATGGCAAGGGAGCATCTGTGATCTGATGAAAGGATGGATAAAACACACTTGCTGTGGTGGAAGAATTAGGGATGGTAACTTTATCAAGATAGCATACCAGAAAAGACAAAAAAGTCTCCAAAAAGCTGGATCCTTTATTGCAAACAAAGCTAGTAGACTTCAAGTAAAACTATGTAGGCTATAATGAATGTTTTTGAATGTAGGGAGAAAAATGAATGGCTTGAGTCCAGGAACTGCCTCTGCCTACATACAAAGCTAGGTCCGTAGGAGATCCTTACTCAGCACGTTTCCTACAAAAGACATTAATTTACATTTTCTTGTTTAAAGAACAGATAACTTTCTCCATGTGAGAAATTCCAGCAGACAGGGGCTCAGAAAAATTAAGGAGCACACTGCAGAGACCACCGCACATTTCATACAAACACTCACAACTGTTGCCTCTTTGAGATTTCAAAGCTTGTGAGGAAAATGCATTGGGTTAAGGGTTTGGTTTCTTTCAGAGCAGAAATGAGGATATCAACCCTGATTAGCCTGCAGCTGCTCACCTCCTGACAGTGCAGTTTGAGAAGCACGAGGCCTTAATCAAGCTCAGATGTAAGGAAGGATTTCTTTTAAAGGCTATCAATGTTAATGAACAACTGGGTCCTGTTTAAACATACAGACTCTGATATGGGCAAGCCTCTGAGTTTATCATGTCCTTAATCTTTTGAACAGTGAGATTTTATTTGCTAAGCATTGGTCAAGCCAAAAGGAATGACTTTATCCTGAGTGGCAATGGCTGGATTTAAGTCTGGACTTTAGATGGCAAAGCAGTCAGGACTTTAAGCAATTTTGCCCCAGCTACCTATGTGGAGTTTTGGGCTGTCTTTGTAAACCCAGAGGCTAAAGGAAACTGTCCTGGAGCCTTACTGTAAAACAGAAAGGCACATTCTCACTTTAAAAGGCTTTTACTTTGTGCTTCTGTATCTAAAAGCCAAAAAGAGATGCTGAATCTTTGTGCCAAAAGCAACAATACAAACACAACTGGATGTACTAATGTTAGCTATGGTTTTGTTATTCCTTGAGCATGTTAGGAGAAGAGGATTCCAAATTAAACACCATCCTGAAGGCCAGAAACTAAATACTATATCAGTTTTAAAAACAAACCCTTCAGAACACTATCCTTTTCACCTCATTTATGAGGTGAATTTATATGGGTTCATTTTACCCTATACTTAGTTTTTTACTGGTTTTGGTTATGCCAGTAGTCTATAGCTGCAATACTGCTGCAAAAACCATACAGGTGTTTAATTTAAAATAAAAAGGCTTTTGTGTGACTTTTTTAATCATGAAACTGTTTTTACTGATATTAGATTTTTATAAAGCCTTTTGAGCTTACACTTTTCATATACAGTGGTTCAGATCATACACTAAAATATGTCCTGTGAAATTAGAATAGCTCTGCATAATTATTACTAAAACAAGGCTTTCCAAATGCTAACTCACTGATCTGTTCTGGGTACTGCTGCACAACAGCTCCTCATGAATTTATTAATCGCTGCTGAAACATTCAATATGTTACACTGGGGCTTCCCACTTCTTCCCTCAGGGTAGACTCCTTTCTTACTGCTCTGGCTCACACAGCATTTGTATTATTGACTTTTTCAGTAATGCTGCAGTTCAGTCTTTGAAGTCTTCAAAGAGTTGCCACAGAAAGATATGTACAGAAAAGGGTATGAAATACCAGTTTGTATTTCAGCCACCCACTGAAACAAAGCCCTATCCTTTGCAAGCAAGATACAACTAATTATGGGGCAAGTGCACTTTTAATCACCAGTGATACTCATTTAGTACTCCGCGTCCCTTCCAACTGCAGTGGAAAAAGGGTTACTCCTGCAACCTCTTACCCCTCTTGCTTTTTCAGCCTTCACTGCAACCAATTAGGAAATTTAGTAAAATTTATATTCAGCAAATAAATAGTTTTCTGACAATCATGCCCTAAATCTGGAGCTTTACAGATATCAGGTGGTGAAGGACTTCAACTTCTAGCTTGATCCTGCAGCTGCATTAACACTTCCTCTGGGAAGTCTGGGTTTGATCCAAAGTTCTTATCTGCCACCAATCTAAATACAACACAGCATGAAGTTTAGATTCAAAGTTATTTACATAAAGATGTGATGGAAATGCCATTGTTAACCTAATCGTCCCATGTCCACATTACATGGATATTTCAAAACAGACACCAGTTACAGGGAATTTTGTTTAAAATAATTTTAACTCTGTACTTAAGAAAAATCATATGGCGAGACAAACATCCTGAAGCACAGCCACAGGATGGGGTCATGCTACTGCTTCACACAGCGTTAAATTCACCACCACAATGATACCCAACACAACACCCAATTATCATTGAAGCAGAAGACTATGGCACAGCTGAGGAAATTGCTGCCCTCCACTTCTATTTTCCTAAAAGATCCACAGAAATGCTAAGCTCACTAAGAGAAAGAAAAAGAGAAACAGTCTGCCTCCAGATGCCAGCTGACCTTTTGGACATAGGGAAACACCTACCAGCTACGGAAGCTGGAACCCACGGATGGGAGCGCCCAGACTGCCTCTGAATGTCCTTTGATATGGTTGAGAGCGTAGTTATGTCAGAAGCTAACAGGATCTAACAGGGACTGCTTGCACTATCTGAAGTCATACTTTAGTCTTCACTGCAGGCATTCCCTTAGTGTTTTGAGGCATAATCAGTCTTTTAATTTAGTATTAAGCAGTTTGTAATTTTAAGTAGGGAGACCACCCATACCTATAGTCTTGCCTTAAAATAATTAAACAGCAAGGCTAATTACTGATCTTAGATGTCTTTTTTCTCAGTTGTCACTTAAAAAGAAAAAAAAAGAAGACCAACTTGGTTTTGTTTGTTTGGGATTTTTTAAGAGACAAACCGTTCATCTGCCTGTGTCCTTCTGTGATCTGTGTGAAGAAATCTTGAGCAGCATCTCCTTCCTCCCCTCCCCTTTCCTTACCAACCAGTTAGCTAGAGCTGATTTCAAACACAACAGGAATCTATAGTAACTGATTTTATTTACACAAGGGATTAAGTATTGTCTTATTCTCTTTCTTCAGCATAGTCTTCCTAAAAAAAGAAGTAAGCATTACATATTCTAGCTCCACAGGATGCCAAACATAGACATCCCCTGAGCAAACAGAGTAAGTTACTCAGTAAAACAATAAAGACAAGAATAAGATTACAAGAAAACATCCTTTACAGCTGTAAATACTAGCTGCAAGGCTTAATATTACACCATAACATTTTCATGCTGGGGCTATTCTGATCCCCGTCTCTTCTCACTGCTAAAGCAGGCAGAATTGTTTCATTATTATGGATCTCCCAGGCACTATTTTTACAGAAACAAAGGGATGTATGCTGACGAATGAGTCTGACAGCCAATCAAAACTAATACTGGATCATGCATCTCTCGTTTTAAGATTTGGCACCCCCAATA
This sequence comes from Brotogeris chrysoptera, assembly GCA_030323915.1. Taxonomy (NCBI): domain Eukaryota; kingdom Metazoa; phylum Chordata; class Aves; order Psittaciformes; family Psittacidae; genus Brotogeris; species Brotogeris chrysoptera. The sequence continues at coordinate 27,881 of JARCZZ010046189.1, read as the reverse complement.
AAATAAAATACATTTAAAAAGAAGAAGAAATCAGAAGTGAATAGCCTGGGGAGTTTCTGCTTTGGCAGAACTAGTGTAACACAGTAGCCAAACACATGGCTACTGGCATCCAGTCTTGGAAATTTTAAGCCAGCAAGATCATAGCTTGCTTCAGTATAATTAAAACAGATGTCCAAAAGGAGCCCTGTAAGGCTAAGTGAAGAAATTATACAAAATGTATTTTAACAATCAAAATGTCTTGAACCATCAGGAAAGGGGGAAATTGTATTTCTGTGTTTTGAACCTAAATCAGGAAAACTGAAAAAACCAATTATTTATGGTAGTAATTAGATGAGAATTCTCCCCCATGCCCTAAAGCAGCCAATGTCAACCCTAATGCTATGTGTTAAATCTTGTATTCTATAGGTCTTTATTTTTGCAAGCACAAAATGCAAAGATTTTACAAAGAACGGTAAGCCATAAACGAAGGTCTGCTAAAGTCATGCATTGCCATTTTCTTTAGAACACTGTTGGACATTTTGATGTCATTGCTCAGACAGGCAAACTTTTAACTACATGGAAAATGTTCATAGCATTACCCACTATATGTGCTTCACCGTAGCAGCTTTTTCCTGATTGTGGAGGGGAAAAAACCCATTGAACCATTTAATAACTGGTTAAGAAAAGCTCATGCCTAAAACCATTAGGGTCATCATAGCTATTCTTGTGGAGCTCCATATGGTCTCTATAGGAAACAACTATCACTTTGTAAGGAAACGTGATTTTCTGTCCAGCTTCTTCAGTTTCTAATGGAGTTAGGATGTGTCTGTTCACGTTGCTATTTTAAAGTCACTCTCCTCATTTTTTAATGACTTCATAAACAGAGCTATGAACAGGGCTATTGTCTCCTGGATAAAGCACTATGTCTGATTTACAGCTGTATTAAATACTCCTTATGACTCTCTCCAGCAGTATAGAGGACCTTCATGAAACCTTATGAAACTCAGCCTAAGTCCTATTGTCAATGCCAGAATGAAGTAGAGGGGTTTCATTAGAAAGGGAGAAGTTAGGCTTCCTAGCATTTAAAGAAAAAGTGAGGTACAAGCCATATGCATTGATTCTGTTTTCTCCATGGATGGCAATAATCCATATGGTGACATTTTATCTATGAATTCTGTATTTTTTAGCAATATTAAGTAATAGCTTTCTAGTCTCTTGTTCAGAACTGGCACAGGTACTGCAGCCATCAAAATGCTGCAGCAGACTTATGACAGGAAAGTTGTTTAGAAGAATCCTTGACTTCCAAGGCATAGGCATTAGGAATTTGGTGGCAGAACTAGAGTAATTCAAAGCACAGCATTTATACGGTCAAGCTAAGTAAGTCCATGCAGATAAGGTACAGGTATGGCACAGAAGACACAGGATAAAAGAAACACCCTTTATCCAGCATACAACACGGTTCCTGCGCTCCTCAAGATCAATGGTAAAAGAAGCTTCCTACAGCCTCTCCTTAGAGAAATCTGGAGGGGGCCATAAATCAGGTCAATATGTCAAGGTTGCTAAAAGAATGACTAGAAGTATTACCTTATTTTGGTTCCAGGATATTCTAAATTGCTTCACCAAAACCTTTCAGTGGCTGCTGACTGAGCTCTGCTCTGCTAGTCACAGAACCCAGGGGCATCAGAAACTGCTCGTGGGCAAGACCGTCCCCTGCTGTACACTTCCAACCATTTTTTACATCACCATTTCAGTGTACTGAGCAGTCTGGTTGCTAGGTGCTACATAGAGTAATTGTTCCACACATTAAGAGATATCCTACATGCCACAGGCAGATCTAACTTGTCTTCTTAACCTTGAATAAACAGATGATTATTGGTCTTGTGGTCAAATTTAAGACATTTTACTCTTTATATGTCAAAATTATTTTGAGTAGCCTTACGCATCTTATACAGTATAACAGTACAATGGGGAAAATAAAAGCACCAGGTAAGAAAACTGTACTTGGTCATACGGAATACCACTACCCATCCTGAAAATCTGGTTGTCAGGCTATCTGTAGTGACCTCATGGTTCTGCTATGATTCACGAATATAGGAATCCACTAAAATGCTTTCATTAATCCCTGATGTTTTACTGTATGCAAAAGGCATGCAGCTTAAATACCAAATTATACAATAGGCTTTAACCTTCTGCCGTGGCTCCTTTGTGAATCTCCCTGGCTCAGGAAGGGAAGCGGATGATGAATTTGAACTACGTCAATTAAAAATTTAGAGACAAGGTAGGGCAAAATGTTTTGTAAGATATGATTATCGTGACTACTACATTTGATTGAATAAACGATGTTCTGAAGGTCATGGTTCATCAACTTTTTATATGAATGGCAAATCATTCAGCTTTACCTTGCTGAAAATAGGTTGTGCAACCCCTGTACAAACTGGTGCAGACAGGAGCTGAGGAAAAACCTGAAAAGTATGTTAGGGGAAGGAAACAACTTATTCTATTAAAATCAAGCAATTTTTGCTGTATTCCTCCTCCAACTCCCTCTCCATTGGTGCTCATTTACATGGATTGTTAAGGGATTGCTATTGCTGTTGTTGCCTAAAGACAGTTATAGTATAAAAGCCAGGTTCCATTCCATTGTTTTCATTAAGTTAACAGTTAACAAAAACAGCAACAAAAACCCCACCACATAAGCAGACACAAAAGTTACACAACAGCTGACGAGATCCATATTTATTACTGAAAAGCAGCGATTGCTGTCCTGCATAGCTGCTTCCAAAGCCATTGGGACTGGTCCTACTCACAGAAATCAGAAGAAATAATAAACAGTGGCTTTTTAAAAATGAAACAGTTCCTTGAACTTAAGGATATGGGCTGCTACCTCCTGAATCTTTCTGGCTGCCTTCTTTCAAGGGGTAGTGATCAGGCGGCTGCAATGCAGGTAAGCTACACAGCTGTGCCCAACAGCAAGCCAACTGCCACTATCTCCAGGCTGTTTCAAATGCTTAGTTGCTTCTAGCTCTCTGCCCCCTCAAAGTCATTCACTCTTTCCTGATGAAATGCTACCTGGGCTTAGCAAGAGGTCTCCAAAACACCCAGGAGCTACTGAGGGAACAGCTGTCCATGGAGACCAGGGCATAGGAGCTGGCATAGCTGGAAGGAGTTGCTCTGGGCTCACTGGGGTTGGGCCACGTTTCCACCTGCAAAGAGTTAACCAGTTTGGCTAGACACTCATTCCTTTCATCAACCCTACCTTCACGACCGTCATCAAACCATACCACATCTCACACAGCTGCTGTTTCATCGTACCCTCACACACAGGTCACACAAGGCTTTCACCTCAGCAGAAGCGCTCAAGGCCAGCACCAGCACTGGGTCTCTGCCGCTGGCCCCTCAGTTCCATGCAAGCATCACTCCTGTCTCACGCTGTTAGCTGAAGTAAAAACCTCTGCTTTGTCCCTACTGCAATATTGAGGCTGTGGGAAGTATCTCCCTACACATAACTACTCCACCAGAAAGCACTCATTGCCTATCCAGGGAACACTCACTGTGCCTCAGATGCCCAGCCTCACTGTCTTGATCAAGTAATTTCACCTTACTTATTCATGCTTAGAAAACAACAAGCAAGACCGTCTTTTAAAGTTCACCATGGTAACTTTAAATTGATGCATTCAAGGGAAAAAAAGATAAAAAGAGAGGTGCCAGAACTGAGGAAGCAGCGTTGGTATCACAGGAGGTTTGCTTGCAAACTTCTTTCCAACCTAAATCACGACCCAACATCTCGATCTCTCAACCCTGTCAATCTTTTTTCCAAGCTCTACTGAACCTTTTAAGCAGTACAATCACGACCCTAAGTCCTGTAGCATTCACTGACAAAGATTTACTAGAGCAAAACCATACATTTCTAAATCTGAAAACCAACCAGGAAAACTACATTTTCTGTTGTAATATAAAATCAAAACTGTCAATCCTTATTTTTAGGGTTTTTCTTTCTTATTTTTCAAGGTAAGCTTTAAATTAATGACCATTCAGGAAATGCACTGGGGGGGGGTATTTATTCTTCTCATTCAGATTTGAAAGTTTAACTCTTCTATTACTAAACTGTACGAACAGCCAATGACTTGCTGCACAGTCCTCTTTTAAAAGTACATGAAAGATTAGTATAACCAGAATATCTGGAACATGAACATTTAGAAAAGCTCTGCCATGCAGAAAGCTGAAATTTGTGTTTGAGATCTGCTATATCAATTTACAGTTAATCCGAAGCTTGCTCTGAGGGGGGCTCGGGTCACTTTTTAATGGATTTCAACAGCTGCACACACATGACCCTCCCCTCCCCAAACCAGCATGCAACACACTAGTTTCCAACATATGGGGATGATTCAAATCCTTACCAGAAAGATTTGATGCCTGGTTTACATTCAAAATGGCATATTAATTTACAAGAGGCAGGATATCACAAGTTTGTCTTTAACAAAAATGAGTGGGATGGGATGGGGCTATTTCAAACTGGGATTGGCGCATTTCTCTAGAGCCAGCTAAAATCCTGGTGCCCGTATTCCAGCGGACTTGTGCTTTGCAGAGATCCAGGTTGAGGAGAAGGAAGGAGAAACCAGAAATTTCTCCAAATATGCTTAGTGGTTAGTACTACTCTTCGCAGACCAGGACAAATCTAAAATCCATCTCTAACAGAGGTGCTGCTCCTCATAGACATTAGTAAAACAAGAGCCTTCCACACAGGTCCTCCAAGGGTCTCCTAAATGTCTCCCCCTGCCTATAAAACTCAGTGATTTCTGTGAGAAGACTCTCAGTGTGCACCTTTCAGCATTTGTTTCCTCAAGAAATTCGGCAAGCCCAAAACCCACATCAGCACTCCTCTGCATTTAGAGGAACACCACCTCATTTTGCAAAACCTCACCTTTTCAGCACCTATCCCTAGTCAGAAAGTCTAGTAGAGGTTGTCCTCAGTGAATGATGCTTGATGATGTCTTTCAGAATCTCCTTCTGAACATTACACCCCACTAAGGGTTCACTGTCGTTTCTTGACCTACTAGTTCCAGGCTACAAGGACCTGACATAATATACTAATATGAAACACAAGTTACCTCATTTAAAAAACTCCTTTAACTTAAATAAAGTACTACTTCCAAACTCACTCCATAGATCTGACTAAGCTGAGACACGACAGAACATGAAATACAGTAAGTACAAATAAAATCACGTGGCCCCTTGAGAACAAGCTTCTTTTGGTGGTAGTTTCTTCACTGCGTAAGCTGAGGCAAGGCAGAATTCACACACAGCCGGCTGAGAGGTCGTGCAATGATTGTCAGTCTTGAAACAAGTATTACAACACTAGCAGGTGTCAGAATAGCATCAGCACAGCAAGAGTTAAGAACACGTACTTTACTGGTGGGAATAGTATGGGAAACAGAAACAGCAGGAATAAGATCCTTTACTATGACTTCAGTTTTTATTAACGTATTTTTACAGGATATCCCAGTTAAGCCAGACAGCTTGTTTACAATAGGGCCCTGTCCAAGGACAGCTTAAAACTATTATACAGTACATACAGAAGGACAATACAGTCCCAGTACAAGCTACCAGCAGGCAGTAAATCATGTCAAAGCCTCATGTTACACCTGATTAACTGCCTGGCTCCAGTACTACAACCTGTTCCAAGAATGCTTGCTTCAATGTAGTTAAGAGTTGTCAGAGAATTTATGTCATCTGATGGCAAGTTACATAAAATAGTGCCCCAGTGTATCATTTAAGAACTATTACTTGGCAGGAGCTGCAAGAGTGTGCGCTTCACACCTGCAGCATCCTCTGGTGCTATGTATCCTTAAAAAGGGACTCCATTTAGATGTCTCATTTACTAAGAGAAATCACATCATCTCTGTCCCAACAGGATCACCTAAGCCTGTATTACAACTCTATGTGAATTACACTTCATCAAACCCATCCGAAATGTTATCCCTTAGGAGCTGGTCCATCTTCAACACAGCCACTGCAATTAAATGATATTTCCCACAGAATTTTTCTTGATTCTGTAAAATGGCTTTAAAAGAGATATCCTTGTACAACTGAAGAACTTACAGTTTTCACTAAACATAAAAGCCTGCGAGTGGACTGAACAATGAAATCTTTAAGCCACCTGAATACAAAGGAAACCTTTTTCTGTGAAGCTCAAAATCAACCCAGGCCACTAAAAAGGCAAATCGCAACAGCATCCTAAGGTCCTTAGATTGCATGCCTGTTAAACATGCAAGGCACTGTGAAAATCAAGCAGTAATCTTCATGAAGTCTGTCTTCATCCAACTGTTGACCAGCAAACCATGTGGCATTAACTGAGCTGTCGTGTGTCTTGAGCAAGAGTTAAGAGTTTAATTGTAAAATCCATCAGCTCTGCCTCTATATGCACTGCTTTTTCCAGAGCTGTGCAGGAACTTCTCAGAAAGCTGGAGCTCAATTTTAGCAGAAACACCCTCAGCACACACACAAGTGAACAAATCCAACACTTAACAGCATTCTTCACACTTGGCCAGCAGGAGGCTTGTTTATAGTCTAAGATTAACAGATCGGCATCTTTTTCTGAAGCATGGTCTCATGATCATTATGTCTTTCCTTGGTCAAGGCAAGTGATACATCAGCTTTAGACTTGATTTCATAAACTGGTAAACTGGTTTGTGCCTCAAGTCTCTGTAGGAAATGTAGACTTAGTAAAGAGGAGAATTTCTTACATTTGGCATGTTGCAATACACGTGGTGGGAAGAGCACCTGAATTCCACCTCTTGTTTATCGCATGAGGCAATGTCAACAATTATATCATAGATCATAGTAAAACATTTTCTTCTAAAACTGAGTTCAATTAAGTCTTCCAAAAATAACTGCAGAAAAGCAAAGCACACATCTGTGTGCAAACCTATTTATTTGCTTTTTCTGCTTAGTCATAAAAGCATTTCCCACAGCTGTTACCACAAGGAGAGCTATTAACAAATCAAAAGCCTGATATTCCATTACTTCTCTCTGATAGATGATGACAAAAAGTCCTTACTCCTTCTGGAGTAAGACCCAAACTAAATACTAAGACCTTGGTGAAACAGATATGCAAAATCTTTTAGAAATCCAGATTTGGAAATGCAGATCATTCACAAGCTGTAGTGACATTTAAGGCAGAGGAGAGCACCGGAACAGTACCACTTTGGTAGCATTTAAACACAAGCCCTTGCGGAACTGGGAGGGAAGACAGAAACTAGCACTCATTCCTCAGCAAGATGTGACATGAGTGCCAAGCACGGGGGAACAGCAACCTGAAATGGAAATGCGTATGACAGCACTGGTGGGGGGAAGCTTTTGGGTGAGCAGTTAATGCTGGGGGAAATGTTTGGGATGGGTTAGCTGAGGCCTGCTTTTCTGAGGACTTCTGAATCCTGAGCATCACAGGAATTGTCCTTATGCATGGCACAGCTTCAAGGGACAGTAGCTCTGGCAGGACCATCTCTAACACTGCCACGTTTATGGATTCAAAACTTGCAGCTGCCTAGCTGGGGAAGGAAGAAGGATGGGTGGGAGGGAAGCAGCTCAGCCATCATTAAGCTCAGTAGCTGTAATTGTCAGCAAGGCTGAATGTAAGTGCACACAGATTTTAACATACTGCTCTCCAAGCCTTTGTGTTAGATGGGAGCAAAGAGCTATGCAGCCATGACACAAGCCACTGGGCACAGCATACCAGTTCAAACACAATGTATGGGATCCTCTTTGTGACTGGAAGTCATGCTGACTGCTTGGCAGAGAGAGTGATCATGCTGCAGTGCAGCAGCTAGGCTGGGGATGGACTTGCTAGTTGCCATTCCATTTAGTTGTCATTTGTAAAGCTCAGCATCTTGACCAAACTTGATCCTTGCAGATTTGAGCCGAACATTTTAGTCAGATCTGCTCTGGAAAATACAAAATTAACAGTAAATTTGTTTTTACTCAGCTTGTTAAACTCCAGGTGGCTTTATTTAATGGCAAGAAAAATCGGAGGTTCAATCTGAACTAAGGTTTCAGTGAGTTCAGCTCTTCAAAGTACAACGAAAAATCAGTGACTAAAGCTATCTGTGTTCATTGCCTTGCTCAACTGCATGCAAATGCATTAGGTGGAAGCAGTGGTATCTGCCTGTATGGACTTGTACAGATATTGCTGCACTATACGATTTTCTTTTCCCGGTCTTGCAAGTCTTCACCCAGAGCATCAAATACCAGAGCCATGATGCGTCAACGCCACCTTTCCTGTTGAACTATGCTCTACCCATTCCATGCTAGGTTTCCAAGAAGTGTGTGCCTCTGGTAATTCAGCCCGCTAGAAGTACTTGTAAAGAAAAATTGAACAGAAACTGCTATATTCCATCCAAATGAATCCGTGCAATTTTAAAATTGACTTTCACAAACACACCAAATATACCCAGGGGAAATAAACTAACAACGTGTATTGCTGCCTGAAATCATTATACAGATAGCTCAGGGCATTTAGTTTTGCAATGGAAGGAAAGAAACAAGAAGGAGAGATTAGCAAGCTTCACAGAAATAACACGGTTTAGTAAATCCAGCACTTCCCTTTCTGCAACAGAAAGTCTGACATCACCCAGATTTATAAATAGAGTACTGTACACATTGGTTTTCCTAGGTCAGAAATCCCTACTGATAATTTCAATATTACATGGGAAATATGCCTATAGCTGAGGGCAAGCTACTACCTTTATTTAGACATACCTGCAAATTTGTGACATTGTCATTTCAGTGCACTGCTTTGTAAGAAGAGATTTACTGCAAATAAGACTACTTCCTCTAAAAAGGCATGTACATTCAAGTAAAGTACTGAAAGGCAGCTGAAGTTTTGCTTTGCCAGTGTATTAGATTAGATTGACTCTCGCTGGGGAACAACACAAAGATAGGAAATGGACTTTAGGATGTCTCAAAGTCAGATAGTCAGGAGCTGAATTGCCTAAATACATAGCAAGCCTCAAAATCCTGACAAAGTTTCTCTTATTTAATTTACTTCAACAGAATTTAAAGGGAACGCAGGCACCATCTGTAGGTGAGCATAGTCTGATGAAGCTCCAAAAAATAAACCTTTGGGGTTTCTTTTGGTATTTCCTTTAAAGGAAATAATCCCATGATACTGGTTACACTTAAGCAAGATAGAGGCAAGTTTTAGCATGTGCCCTGAAATGATATTTTGGTATCTTCAAATAACCAGCAGGATGAGGTATCAGACACATTAGTCTTGACTGTATTGTTCTTCCACTGAAACTACACCTACAGTATTTCAGCATTGCAACAATTCGCACTTGCATCATCTTTCCCCTTATAAAAAACCAGAAGCAACATAACTTGACCAGTGTTTCTACAAGCACCTCTTGCTCAATTAAAGTGATATATCCAAACAGATTTATGCTACACCCTGTTTTGTCATGAAAGTAGTTAACTCCAGGCAATGAGTTTATGTGGGTGTCTCTGAACTCCCGTCTTAAACATATGTTCCAGACATACTTTGCACATAGTCAAGGTCAATGGGGAAGAATCAGTAAAACTGAATTGTTAAATTTCACAGAAGGATAAAGAAAGTTATGTACAAGAAAGGTGTTATTTTTTGTTATGGTTTAGTTTTTTAAGGCTTGAAACCTTGGGATCCATGAGAGACAGAATCGCAGAGCAGAAACTACATTGTGAACAACAAAACAACAAAACAAGTAGTCTAAAAAGTTTTCTCTTAGTTATCAAGATGCCTGTAAGCATTTCTAGTATTAAACCTGCCAAATCGCCCCTAGTAGTCACTTGCTGGTGTGATCTCACCAGTATTTCCTTGGTTTGTTACATATCACATCCCTGCATGTGAATTTCAATAGGAACACTGACTGGGATCCAGGTCTCATGGGACCCTCATTCCTAGTTGCACAGCTCCCCACCCCCCAAAGAAAAGAGTAACATGAAGACAACAAAATGAAGAAAGAAAGAACAAAACCTGAAATAATAATGACTGAGGTGATCTTTAAAGTAATCTATACTGTACTTGAAAACCTTTACTCATCTATATCAGGATGATTTTAATAACACCATCTACTTGAAAATAGATAAGGCAGTTCTAATTGTACTGCTATTAGCAAATATAATCTCAGTATCATCAAAACAGCATTCTCATGCAAAGCCAACAAGAATTACACAAGCAGGACAACCAACTTCAAAGATGGATATAGCTATTTGCATGTTACAGATAGATGGAGAAAGAGGCACTTGAAGCCAAACATGTTACCCTAAGGGGCTTTGCCTCAAAATTTGAATCAGAAAGGCAGCTGAGGGACATAACTACTGCTTCAAATGCTGATCACTGATATGCTGATACTCTGCTGTCACCTTTTATTCCCCCTTCTACATTTCTACTGCTCATTCAACTGCACACCCATTTACGTTTAAATAATAAGCACTTCGGGTGAGAGATGCATACAATGTCTAGCAAAATTGAGTCAGGTCTTCTAAACACCATCTCTACACATGTAATCAGAGTGGCAACAGTCCTAAGCCTGCCTATAGGATGGACTGGAAGGAATGATTGCAAGAGGGAATTTTTATTGTAATAAAGATCATCATATTAATCTGACACTTCTGTTTTGCATAACTGATGCCCAGCCTCACCACTCTGAAGCACCTCTGTGGTTATCATCATGCTTTTCCTCTAGGTCAAACAAGCATATCTGTTAGCGATTAAGATATAAACACTAAAAAAGAAGGAACAAAAAAGGAACCGTAATTAGAAACATTCCTTTGAAGACAATACCAAAATAGTAAAACAGATGCTGAAACAAATTAAACACTACTGAAGAAACACTTACTGCTATGATCTGGCAGATACGTGACATACACAAACCTGAGCATTGGTGGAAGAGCAAACAGGTTTATACAGTTTGAATCCGAGCTTTGCTCCTGGGCTGCTTGAAGTGCCTTTTTGAACCAGCACTCTCTTTAGCCTGTTTTCCATATGTAGAAAGAATATTTACAATTCATGGAAGAAAATGAACTGATCTTATGTTTTAATGGATAACAGCTCTTGGATAATCTAAATCTCAGTGTGAGACATAACTTGCTTTCCAATTTACTGGAATTAGACGCACCTCATAACACCCGCTACTTTGGCTTAGTTTCAAGAGGTTCTCCATGTCCCACCCAACTGGCAGACTATGAAGCCAAGACAATCTTCAGGCCAGAAGAGGTAGCTATGGGTAACGTAGGGAGCTATGGGAGTCTGGTTTGGAAACAAGCTATATTGAGCGGGTCCAGAGGAGGGCCATGAAGATGATCAAAGGGCTGGAGCAGCTCTGCTCTGGAGCCAGGCTGAGAGAGCTGGGCTTGTTCAGCCTGGAGAAAAAAAGGCTTCAGAGAGACCTGAAAACAGCTTCCAGTGCCTAAAGGGTGCCTACAGGAAATCTGGAGGGGGATTTCACAAGGGAGTGGAGGGACAGGACAAGAGGGAATGGCTTTAAACTGACAGAGGGGAGATTGAGATTAGATATTGGAAAGAAATTCTTCCCTGTGAGGGTGCTGAGGCACTGGCACAGGGTGCCCAGAGCAGCTGTGGCTGCCCCATCCCTGGCAGTGTTCAAG
>JARCZZ010046189.1:0-16165 GCA_030323915.1 Brotogeris chrysoptera | reverse complement strand
TGTTCAAGGCCAGGTTGGACACAGGGGCTTGGAGCAACCTGCTCTAGTGGAAGGTGTCCCTGCCCATGGCAGGGGGTAGGAACTGGATGAGCTTTTAGGTTGCTTCCAACCCAACCCATTCCATGATTATATGTCCTACCAGTGTTATCTTTCTGTAACATCAGGTAAAGCTTAATTTTATGCTCCATCTTTCTCAACAAGACCTTTTAGTATGGCAATACAGTCCTTTAAATTTTGGTAATTTTATCAGAATATCTCTTAATAGTCAATCTTGTTTATTACTTGCTACCTAGTACAACATTAGCTTTTGGTAAAGAAAACCACATGGAAAGCACAGTCTTTACCTGGTGATCTCGGTCAATATAACCACATTGCTTGAAAACAGCTGTCATGCAACTCAAATGTGGCCACCTGTGAGTCACTACACAACTCTCACATCAGCACACAGCCTCCTGTCATTTGAGAGCCTCCTTAAACCTATCAACACTTGTATCTCTTCAGACTGGTGAAACAGGAAAAGTTTCAAGATGGCAGCAGGCTTTGCTGTCATCTAGCTATAATCTACAGAGTTTTGGGATCCCTTCACAGTTGTTTCCCCTTTTAGTACTAATGGACATGGCACAAAGAGTAGATTCACGCATTTATTTAGAATTAGGATCTTCTGTTTGAGAAAAAAATAGGCAGCTCACAAAGCAATGTGAAGATGCTCGTTCCCAGCAGAACTGCAAATCAGTAAACCTTCAAATGAGACAAAAAGTCTGATTTTTTAAAAAAAAACAACCTTTTAATTACTGTTTGGTTTGCTCAGTTTTCTTTTGAAGATGCAAAACATATGGCGTGATTTACGCAACACTGGTAGTGAGCTTAAGACAGAAGATACAAATCTAGCTACAGAAGAATGCAAAACTTAACAACCCACATGAAGATCATTCTTCTCATCAGCTGAGTAAGGCCATTTAAGTTTGCATATATAGCTAATTCCTACTGTTGAATATTATTTTAATACTAAGAAATGTATTTTTATGTTTTCATATGTATGGCTTGGAGTTGTAGATGATGACCTAAGAGCCACCAAGTGGTGGAGATCCTCTCCTTCTAGATCTGCCCTAACTCTCCTGGCTCCAATTACATTTTAACTTCAATTAAGAAAAAAGAAGTTTGTGTACAAGGGAATGGCCCTTTACAAGATGTCATCCTCAAATTACACAGCATACAGATCCCAGCTGTACCTCCCTCCCTTCTTTGTTTGTGCAGGTCCCTTCTGAGGTTCCCCAGGTCTCAGCGCCCTATGGGCTGTGCCAGCCATAAGGCCATTGCAGAGCTGCCTCTTCCACCAAAGGGAAGCATGACAAGAGGTTGGGCAAAATCCCCCAGCCATCTGTTTTTCTTTCTAGGGCTTCAAGGAAAGAAGTTACAAATGGGGCCATATACTACAAAATACTACAACCTTCAATAATATTGATGCCTTTTGGCATTGCTCAGTGCACCTCCCAGCGCTCTGCACATTCAAATACAGCATTATGTTATTTCCTTCACAGTAAACACACTTTAAAAATCAACAACATATGGCTTGTAAAACAAAGTTTAAAAAATAAATACCACAAGCGATATTAGCATCAGTTTAACCGAGAACCTTTGCTCAGTTCTCAGGAGTTTAGAGAACTCAGTGGTTTCTTTTCTGACAAAAGATAATGTCAGTGGTGTAGGCTATCTGCACCGCTGTAGCTATTGGAGCAGCACTTATCAGTCTCTGGGTCACAAGTAGGTCACAAACCTTCATGCAGCAGTCTGCAAAACAGCTATACACAAAGGAAGACTTTTTTGAAAGGTATGTGTACGTTGCTAGGTATGGAAAGAACTCAGCAAAATCAGCACTGGAAAAGCGATAATAATTCAAGAGCTTTGCCTCATTTTTTTGACTGCAAATGATAAGTACCATGGCAGCACTCCACAATGCAGGTGGGATTCAGCTTCTCCCCCCCAAAAAAAGTTGGGCAATTCTCAGATTTTCCCTGATTTTTTAGGAGGCCGTATGAATGAGACAAACCCAAACTTAAGAACCACTGGTTTAGATGGTCTCGCCATCAGGGTTCCCTGTCTGAAAACCTGAGCCACAGATTCTCACCAGGCAGATGCTAGGGATTCTGAATTAGAGAAGAGGAAAACAGAGATCACAGGTTTCCACTCATGTTGGTTTTAGGATCAATGATGCAAACTGTACAAAGTTTATTCTGTGCTCAAAGCGCTGACCAGTGTAAAAAATACTATTCAATATTAGAAATGACAAATGAGTCAAAGAACATGAGAGCAAAAAGTGATTGATGACTTGTATTTTAAAGGAGTACCTTCATAGTACCTACCATTTTAATATTTTGGCAACATTTACATTAGTAGACACTTAGGACAGAAGAGAAAAAGCCCTTGTTTAACTCCTGTTAACCACTGTGAGTCTAACCTAAGACTTACAGCACACAAAGGCCTGACAAGGACAGACGTCGAAATACCCAAGTAGTTCTTTACTGTGACCCATTCACACAATGTGGCCACGTGCACAGAACAGCAGCAATGCAGCAGTTTGTTGTCTAACACAAGGCAGCATAACAAAGCAAATCTTAGTTTTATTTTTAGTTAATGACAAAGTCCTAAATGCACTTTAAATGAAATCTGGATGGCATTTAGGAGCCAAGCTGAGGAACTCAAGAAAGAATTGCTGCCCAGTCTTTTACAAACCTAGAATTTGTGGGTGAGTGATGCCACCAAAGTTGTGCTGCCCATACCTAGGTTTGTTCAGCAGCTTGCTTCCCACTTCAGCCCTAACCCAGTTCTAAGTCAGGACTCTCCAATCTGGAAAGAGCCCAAGCATACTCTAACCCAGAGCACAAGCTCAAACACCACACAACAGGCACCAGCCTCAGGATGGAATTCCTGCTGCAAACATCACCTTCCCCTTCAAATTCATGCACCGTTTTGCAAATAAATGAGTGAGTTAGCATTCGCCAGGGCTCAAAGACCTGGTGTAAGCTCCTGCAGGAACCCAGACATTCTCTCTCTTTTCCTCTCCCAGCAGACCCCTGCAGTTCCGGAACTGCAGGCTGCTTCGCAGTGTTATAGAGGAAGGGCGAGGAGTACTTTCTCCCACAGCTGAAGCTGTGCCACTTCATCAGACCAGGAGTGAAAGCATCATTATGCCCAATCTCAAAGGCCCTCAGCTTTTCCTGGAAAGAAGGCTGGGCTTTGATTCCCGCTACATGCATGCCAGACATCATGACTTCTTCATATGAAGTGCAAAGTCCTTGGACTCTGATGCTGGACTGCCTGAATGACCAGGCTGCAGTGAATCAGCAAGCTCTCTCCTTTTACTCATATTCTTTTGTGGCCAAAAGCTGCTTTTTTCCTTACTGGCATTTCACATCAAGTTAGCCAGCTCTAGAAATCACTGGTTTCTCCTTGAGAATACAAGAGAACAACATGAATTTTATTCACACCATTAGAACAACTCCCAGTGCTAAATTTTCACATACAATCTCAGTTCTTCACATCATCCTACACCCACAGACACTCAAATTGTCTCCCAGTGAAAACAAGCTCGTTTTCATTTCTGCTGGGAACTGATCATACTAAAAACTGATTCATACTGAAAATTTTGAAACATACTATGAACAGCCACTTGGAAAATTCAGAAACAATTATGATTTTCAGAATAAATGCAGGATCATTACACTAATCCATACTGCTCCTCTTTCCCCACTGCCTTGGGAATTGCACTGTGTGAGGGACATAACAGTTTGCAGCTAACCTTCCAATCACAAGAACACTTACCTACAGCCTGCTGAGGGGCTGAGTTCCAGGAATAAGCAGGTTTACAGGGGAAAAACAGTATCTCATCTGACTGGGATTTGTTGTAGGAGACTGGAGAGGAACAGAAGGATCCAAGCGCGTACCATTTTCATACATCCTTGAAGGAAGAGAGCGAGTCCATAACAGGCATGGGATTGCCATCCTCCTTGTGATATCCAACAATGCAATTATGGTGAACTGTACAACTGCTTCTGATCTGTTGATATCTTATTGCCTAGAGAAGGAAAAAGATGACATTATTTCTGAAGATCTGTGCTTCGTTATACAAACAATATAAACAATATAATAAGACAAGGAGTTCAGAAGGTAACAGAAATCAAGAGGTTCTTTTGGTACCATCAGAGCTACAACCCATAACTTTAATATAGAATATTTCAAGTATTATCAAGCAGAGGCAATCAGACTTTGGTTTAATTGCTCCCTTTGTGAAAAGACTTTATTAAATTAATTAACCAAGTTATCTGCTCAGAGCACAATCCATTACTAATTTTAAAATTATTGACCTTTTCATTTGGAAGTCATTGTTCGGCATTACACTGGATTGTGCAATTGACATACACTAGTAAGCCTATAAAACTCAAGGACTCCTCTAAGGACCCAAGAGACTGCAAAATGAAAATATTCCTCAGTATGCCCAGAAATTACCATTATGCATAGTCATCTTATCCCAGGCAAAGCAGGCACTAAGAATTTAAGCAACTACTGACAGCACAAATCCCAGGTGAGCTTACTACGAGAAAATTCTCTTTTCTCTTGTCCTGCCAACGTTGACCTCCATACTAATCAAATTGCACCATCAAGGGTCTCCATTTCGCCCTCCAAGCTTTAACTCGCAGGAGCACCTATACAAAACCACAGCATTCCCCAGATCACACTGACTTTTTATTCCTTTCTCACACTCTACTTTGGAAACCACTAATCACAGAGTCTTCAGTTTCCATGCAAACAAAAAGTGATCATTACCAATTGACAGGGAAGGGGGTGTATAAAATAAGATAAAAGCTTCCTGAGCCCCCACAGACTGCACTGAGTGGAAAAGGCTATTAAAATAGCACTACTAGCATTCCTAATAATCTACCCAACTACAGACAACAAAAGAAACCTGACTCTAAATGAGGAAAAGTATGACTTAAATTTGTACAATACCACTGAGGAAGTGGAAGATTAAATCAATCATATCTATCACACGATGAAAACTGATGAAAAAAGTAGTTACAGGAAGAGGTAACCAGGCAAAGCAGATACACCATGATATTGCACAATGCAGCCTGTCATTATCAAAAGGAAGTTTCATTTACAATACAAGGTAATTAATACAAGGCCCTCAGAGTTCCTCTCCTTCTCCTTGCTCTTCTAAGTTTTACATTCTTTGCCCCCAGTTCTTTCCATGCTTCCTCCATTTCTCCACCGGTGTCCTTTCCTTAAGCAATGACAGATTAACATTCAGGTAATTTCTTTCTACCTTTATTTTGTTAGTGTATAAGTTTGTATGGTGACTGTAGGACCCCAAGTGGTATTGCCCTTAACTTCTACAAGAGAGATGCACAGGCTTCTTTCTCCTTAGCATTTCTCCTTACCTCCCTTACAGAAGAAATTCACCAGAATATCCAAATCTTTCCTCCTGAAAGCAAATACCTCTGAGTTTTCCCAGGGTAGACACTAAACCACCCAGTGCAAAATTGCATATATGACATCCAGAAGTAAATCAATAAACAAGGCACGCAGCAGCCTGTTTTTCAAAGATAACAATACGCGAAGAGAACTCCTGATGTCCCAGGTTGACAGAAGACCATCTGGCTTTGACCTTGCTATGAACCAGTGCAGAAGATCCTCTCCCCAGCAGCAGCGGTGGGCATGAACCCTCCATTAGGGCCAAAGAGGTCTGGGCACAGGCACAAGCCACAGCAAAAAGCCTCAGGAGGGAAGTCCTCTACCTACAGGGCACTTGTTCTGACCTGCTCCTGCACTGCTCAGCGGCTGCTTTACCTCTACCTCCCCAAAAAGCAAAGCTTTTTTCAATACTGCAGTATCGAAAGGCCAGACTGCCACAAAAGCAGAGACCTAAGCCTAATTCAGCAGGAGAAACCCTCATTTTCTGTAGCTCCTGATTTCTCATTATTCTCCACATGGCAAGTTAATTACTTTTTTTCCTAGCTGATATCATCTTGAATTGGGTGAGAAGCATTTTCACATGGATTTATGCATCTGCACACAAGGCTCATTCATTGCTGGAAGGGGGAAACAGTAAATTTTTCAACAAATGAGAACAACCAAAGAGCCACCCCCCCATCTTTTCTAGGATAAAAATCATTCATTTGGCTACGCACGAGCACTGAGCTAAGAATTCTTTCCAGTATTCATAAGCAGCTTCTTACAACATGTAACTTCAGGACAATATTGCTGTCCCTGTCTTTTCTCCAAATAAAGGACAGTGAAGGATGTGACCTGCACACACATCTGCTGATTTATCCTGTGCTGACTAGGAGGAACTACACTGTCAGCAAGACAATTTCTCATGATTACAGTGTTTCCTAGTCCCACTGAGACCAGAAGTCCATGTTCTGAATGTAAGAAGAGAAGCTACGAACAGTTCAGGTACAAGACACAATGCATGTATAGCATGTACAAGCTAAATGACTCCTCTATGTAAAAGATAGATGAGACATACTCCAATTAAAGGTTAGTCAACGGGTATAATGACTAAAGGCCAAACATGAGATGATAATCTTGATTACAAGTTGGTCAAAGTAATAAATTGACTCCAAGTTCCTAGAAACAACTTTGTGAACTTTTGATGAGGAGATCACTGTGTCCTTCTCCATCACTTGAGATTTTTTCTTCCCTTTAAGCAGCCCACACAATTTAGACACTTGTTTCTTATCCTCCTGCTTCAGCTGGTGCTGAAACATTAGTGGGGTGAAATGCTACACAGTGAATACTAACCTTGACCTGCCAAACTCAACAGTGGTTTGAACCTTTCATGGCTTGCACCCATCTGTAATCCCCAGGGCTGCAACCTGCACTCTCTGTGTGCAACCTGCGACCTGTGCCACTGTGACTCAGTGCAGCTGAAGAAACTCCTTCCCCTCCATGGGCTGCCTAGGCTCTTTACTCCCACACTTCATAAGCATCATTTCAGACAGCCCTGCCTCGCCAGCGTGTCTCACTGAACTTCTTCATTCAGCCCACACAGCTGCCTCCCTCACACTCTCCTCATGTGTTAGCTCAGCAGTAATCACTGCATGCCTTAAGTCATCTCCTCCAGGATCCCATTCACACAGCTCTCCTCCAGGGCTTTGTAGCTGTCCTAGACCATCTCTTTCTTCTCATCTCAGTCCTTCTCCACAGCAGCTTCCCTCACATCTCCAAGCATGATCACATCTTTCATGGCATGCTAACACACCCCATTGACCCTTCCTTCAAGATAAAAGAGCTGAGCTGTCCCTCAGCCTCAGAAGAGAATCTCTCAGCCATCACTACCCTGACAGTGTTCTCTGCTGCTCCACACCCTCCTTTCTCCCACCTGTGCTTCTCAAACAGCCCCCCTCTTCCCCAGCCTGCCTTATATTCCCATGCATACTTCAGGCCTTTTCACATTCAGCCATAACTCAACCCTTTTGTTAATCCAACTCTTAACACCCTAGAACCACAAGCCTCTTTTATTCCCCTCCTCCAAATAAAGTGCACTTCCCTTCCACAGTCTCCAGTGTGCTTCTGTAAAGCGCCCCAGGGCTCCCCCTGAGTCACTGTAATGTCACAAGCGACTCCACTCATCCTTCTGTGCCCCTTGCTGTGAGGATCACACCCCTCTTCTCCTGCTTCCACAGCCATGGCTCGTATCCACCATCCTGCATTACAAACAGCTTGCTCCAGAGCTGCTCTCCATCCTAGCAATTGACCTGCCTCTACTGCCATACCGGCCAGAAAATGAGGGGAGGAAGGAGGGAAGAGGGGAATAGGAACCATCTGTTCCCAGAAACTCATCTCTGGGATGAAGAATGACCTCTGACTGACAGAGGTTTTGGGAATGACACCTAACTGAGCTTTTTTCTAATGGCCATGTGAAGCAAGCCTGAATAGATACTTACATTAGAGCATAGTATCTTCTTAATAGCAACCACTCCACCATACATCTTCTTTTCTAGGTTAAGCAGAGAAACAGCAAGCACAAAGGGGACTGGAAACCAGTTACTGGCTTATTTTATTGGGATGGTATGAACTACCTGCCTTCTTATAATTATGGATAGCAGTTATGTATGAGTACTCAGCGAATGAGTGCTTAACCTAAAAAGAAAAATAAATGGTTACCAGTATTTATTTAAATACTAAAGAAAAAAAGTACAGTGCAATAGTTCCCCCTACTGACAGCACCAAATCAAATTACTAATCAGTTTTGTTTCCTGGGTGGTCCTCAAATTACTAATTCAATGTCCCAGTGGGGCGCCTACAGAGGCTTACAGTAAACCATGTGACAATCAGCTACCTTAGAAAATGATGAAGATTTGCCAAATGGTAGAGACCAAAATCTGACAAAGCTCCAGTTGACACCTAAGATGATTCATCACATATAGAGAAGGACAGTATGCAGTCTTAAGGGAATGTTATAAAATGTATGTGAGTGTATGCATTCTGAATGAAATGCCAGGGTATCCATCAGCAAAAACAGAAATGTGAGTGAAGTGCAGCTGTATTGCTCCCTATGCTCGCTGAAGCATAGAGGACAGATGGCAGGTCTGAGCAGAGGCTTGCCAGACTCTGGGTGTATGTGGGGACTGACATCTTCAGACAGAGAGCAAGTCTGACATTCAGTCTGGTCCCCAGTTCCCAGCAAAATGCAGTGAAAATACTGTCATTCTGCTCTAGTATCAGCTCTTTTGAGCCAGTGGTGGCTCAGTTAAATCAAAACCAAGGAACAGCCACTTACAGGTGTCAAAATGCAATTTGGGACTAAATGGGTGTCTGGTAATGAAGAGCAACAGCAGCATTCTTCTGGCCTTACATACTTATAGTTGTAAAGCTAACATGATTTTGCACTCTGGTCAGTCAGAAAAAAAACAAGATTGTGAAGAAAATCCTCCAGTACATTATGCCCCATCTCACTTGAAAAGGATAATGAACAAATATGCAATGGTAAAACATAAAATAATAGCAAATTAAAAGAGAGTATATTGAAATAGGAACCGGACCATGCAGCTCTATAAATCAGGATTTTACAGACTTCTTTCATGATCCTGGCTCTCTGTAGAGCAACACACCTGAAAAACTGCTGGATGCTATTAAAGATAAAGCCAAATCTCATTTCAAACATGTGTGCAGTAAATATGGTGTCTACCCAGCTGATATTCAGACACAGGTCAGCTGCTGAAACCTGTATACCATTTTCTAGAAGCTGGCTATGTGTCAAAGCTTCTACCCTCGCTTTCAGTTCTCCCTCTGCTCTAACTGGAAAATATAATTACCCCTCAGTAGAGACATGCACCTTCCTCTTGACTGCATCTCCGGCACCTGGCTTGTCACTTGAACCAGGTGTCACGTTCCTCCCAGCACGCAGAGTGTAGTAGCACTCGGTTGGCTCCCTGGCAGGTTCTCTAGGAATTCCTCTTACTCCAGGTTTGCGCAGCCTGGCACAGAAAAAAGCCTTATTAGTGACTGGGGTTGCTGGTAAGAAGAAATATGAGAAGTAAAACAATAGTCAGCCTAAAGGATCCTTCTTAAGGCAAATTGCAGCTGCTTCGCATCACACCAGAGCTACAATCCTAACACTCAGGCTCTATGCTGAGGGAAGATGGATTTGAAATGGTCATAATTTAGAATTTTCCGCTCAGTTTGGTTTTAGCAGCACTGTACCTCCTGTTACAGAAATCCTCTTTACAATAATATACTTCTTTAGGGAAAAAAATACTTGGAGCGTGTCTTTACTGCCATAATCCTCTCTGTAAGAATATTATTTACAGGTTCGATGTTGGATCATTAACTCCTCAGAGCAGGGACCAAACCTCGGAGAGAAGCTCCTGCATCCCAGGTACTGCCCGAAACGAGGGATGCTGTAGGAAGCCACGGCACACTCCCCTTTCCCCCGGCCCTTTGCCTTTGAGCCGGCGCTCGCCAGGGCAGGAGCGGGCGATGCCCAGCCTCACCGCACCGCCCCACAACCCCACGGGGACACGGGCAGGCTGGGGGCCTCGCGGGCGCACCCCGCCCCGACGCACAGGAAGGCCGCTCGCTGCCGCGGGCGGCGGGCGCGGCATAAAGCCGGCGGCGGGGCGGGGAGCGGGCAGGAGGGAGGCAGCAGCCGCCGCCGGTAGCAGGGCTCGGCCGGGACCCGCGGGCGCAGGCAAGTGGGGACCGGGGGGCGGCGCGGCCGGGGCCGGGGCCGCTGCGGCTGGGAGCGGCGGCGCGGTACTGTGCCGGGGGCGATGCTCGCATCGCGTTCGGCAGGGGCGCAGCCGGCTGCAGTTAAACCATCGCTCGGCCGCATCAGAAGCGGGGCGCGCAGCCGCTGCGCTCTCGCTATTGGCATCGCCTGCTTCTTGCTACTCGCTGTTACATGTCGCCCGCTTCTGCTAGCGGCCTTCGGGGGCGATCCAGAACAAACAGCAGCTATCACGGCTGGGTTTTAGCTTCTCGTGCGACTCCTTGTGTGCAGTGTATAGAAAATGTATGCCGGTATGCGCTGTACCCGGCGCCGTTGCAAAACCCCCATTTACAAACTGTCTCCACGTGTCCATGCGTGTGAGCATCCCTGTACGCTGGTACGTAGAAGGCTGAAGTGGATTGCAGCCTGCACAAAATATTGCCTTTTCTCCTTTCTTTAGGTAATAACATTGAGTTTTCTTACTAATCTTTTTAGGATATCACAATCACCAGAAATTGCAATTAAATTCACACTAAAAGTGAACAGGCTTACAGATCTTCATTTTATTTCTGAGTGTTATTAATGCACCATGACTTGGTTTCTTGCACGTCAAGAAATGAGGCCTGTGGTTCTTTCTATAACTCCCAGTATAGCAAGACAGACAGTGAAACACTACTCCTTTTCAGCAATGTAAAGAAACGGGGTAAATGTTAGGCAATATATTTTCCTCTCTCAATGGAGCTAATAAAAAAGAGAAATGTCACTGGGCACATTCCCACTGATGTTATATACAGTGTCCTTCACACCACACACAGAATTATCCCATCCAGCCTTTGTTAAGGAGAAACTAAAACCTGTCACGCTTACTTTTGCATGAGTAGGTACTCAGGGCACTGTTACACCTTGACGTATCTCATGACTTTATTTTTTTTCCCCTCTGACTTAAGGAAACACAAAATGAGAGACCACAGCATTAAAAATATGATGTATTCTCTACTTCAAACTGTTGACATTCTGAAACTATGATTCAGAGTTGGAAATAGAAAAGCTGGTTATGGAAAGGTCAGCTTTCCATAAAAATGTCAATTTTGATGAAATCTCATCTTTTTTTTCTCCAGAAAAATTCCTAGAAGTGTTCAAACAGATGTAATATGTTTGGACAGAGCCTTGGGTGACATGGTTTAGTGTGAGGTGTCCCTGCTCATGGCAGGGGGGCTGGAACTAGATGATCTTAAGGTCCTTTCCAACCCTAACTATTCTATGATTATATGATTCCATGTTGACCTACTGCAGTGCAAACTGGGTTCTGTGTAGTTTGTTCACACAAACACCCTAATTAAAGGGAATACAACCTCTGGTATGGGGGTCAGGGTGGGCAGAGCCCACTGGAGGACTGTGATCTCAGGCATCCTCCTCCTCTGCTCATCCCTGATGGGCTGTTCTCAGCTCTGACTTTTTATCTGCATGCCACATCTAGAATTGCTGCCTGGTGTTGCCTGCCCTCAGGCAATGTGTTTTCTTTAGTCTTTCCTGCACTGAAAAAAACCACAATGAAACCGGTGTCTTCACCTGTCGGATTAATGATGGGTGACCCGGTGCAACCCTAGACTGCAGGTACCAGAAAGGTAGTGTTCTCCTAAGTGGAGATGTCATTCAGGCTGAGGTGTTTATGTGGAGAGCCTGCTCACCCAAAACAATCTGTTTACTCCATGGAGAGAAGCAGGGTTTAATTCAGCCCAGATAATATGTGGAGCAACCAATCTCCTAACTCCAGTATCTCAGTGAACAGCCCAAACTTGCTTGGGATAGTTTTTCCAGTGGAATTTCAGAGCCTGTCATTGGGCTATTTATGCTACACTTAGTACAATGCTGCTCTTGCTTTTCTCATAGTTTTCATATGACTTCCCTTTTTTTTTCCCATTCTTTTTTCGTTCTGTAACATCAAATCTCAGAATTCTGTGGCAATTAAAAATGGAAAAAAGATAAACAGTTAGGTAAACAATTTACATTGGAAAACAAACAGTACTGTCCAAACAGAATCTGTGGGGCTCGAGGAACAGCACAGTAACATACAACTATTATGGCTTCAGGAAAAACTGGAGTAATATAAATTCACTATGAAGGGAGCAAATTTGTTGTTTTCTACTACTCTTCCGTAAGAATAGTTTTACCTGGATTTGAGGAGTACAGTCTTAACCTTTTTCTCTTGGTGAGAGATGCTGTGTAAATCTCCATTTTATGAGCATCATACAGTACCCCAAAACATTCACATTAAGGAAGGAAACTGGCAGCTAGAACTTCTTTTAATGGTCTTACTCCCTCTTCTCTCTCTTTTTTCCCCTCTTTTCTCCCTCTTCTCTTTTTGCCCTCTTTTCTCGCTCTTCCCTTAACTGAGTAACTTTACTCAAGTACTGCCTGTTTCGCAAGACAGAATAAACAGAAACATTAAAATATATAACAAGAACTACCATGAAAGTGATTAATGCATTTTGGATTATTAATTCATATTCACCTTTCAATGGCAAAGATGTTTTATCTTCTCTTTTGCAGTATGTCCCAATGGAGTCAAGTTCAGCAACTGGAAATAAAGTTTTTGGAGCAGGTCGACCAGTTCTATGACGATAACTTCCCTATGGAAATCCGGCACTTACTAGCACAATGGATAGAAAGCCAAGATTGGTAGGATTCAGTTTATTCCCTCTCTTATGATTTCAGTCAAGACCAATTCTTTCATTATCTGCCAGGCTTTAGGGTGCTTATTTGTGAACTGTGCAGGCCTCTGCACCCCAAGAGTAGTATTTCACTAGTAATGAATTTAGCCCATTGAACTCTCAAGTTTTAAATTTAAGGAATGTCTGGAGTTGAGGTTTCATTTGAACTTCATCCTAAACAAAATCCAGTAAAAATTGTCTAGCACATTCATGGCATTACAGGCTTTTCATAGGAAAAAAAACAACAACTCAAGTTAGTTTTCAGTGGAAATGTTACATATTTACCTCTTACAACATAAAACTTCTCACTTGTCTCTGCTGAAATCTGGATATATAATCTTGGAGAACAAGCCAGCCATTCGCAGGAATTGTTCTCTAGAAGATGAATTTGTGTACGAATTTGCATCAAACTCATTGGATAGTTATCTTGAGAAAATTCTGAACGACATGTCAAAACAAAGTTTGTATTAGTCAAGCCAGAAAGAGGCATCTTAATTTTTCATGCTAAATCCACAAGACTATTGGAGGACTATTGCAAAAAAGGAGAAAAATCTCAAAACAAATAGTCTCCTTACTGTTTATAGCTAAGTGTTTATGGGGCTGCAGAAACATGGGAAACATCAAAATCTCCTTCTCGACAGATTTAGCATGCATATCGCAAAACCAGATATCTGGCATTTGTGGAGTAAGGAGAGAGAATATCCCAAGGACATGGATGCCATGCAGTCCAAAGTCTACTTTCCTTTATTTAGCTCACTTAATGTTATTGCCTTTCATGTTCCATAAACAGCAGAACCAGTAAAGCCTGATTCTGTGTGTGTTTGTGTCCTTTGTCCCCTACACACCCTTCACCAGTAGCTGCAGAGTCTTCCTGTATCCCCAAATATTTTGGCCACGCAAAGGCTCATCTGGTGCCTGGTGTGAAGATCTATATCTGCTGACTGGCCATCTGGCTGTTGCCTCCTGCAGCAAGTTATTACTGCCATTTTCC
This sequence comes from Brotogeris chrysoptera, assembly GCA_030323915.1. Lineage (NCBI taxonomy): Eukaryota > Metazoa > Chordata > Aves > Psittaciformes > Psittacidae > Brotogeris > Brotogeris chrysoptera. The sequence goes on along the minus strand of JARCZZ010046189.1, from coordinate 2,250 downwards.
TCAGTGGAGGCACTAATTTGGATTCCTGTCCTCTACCAACCTGCCAGTTTTACATGAAATCTGTAAGAACATACTATCTTTTGGACTTCGAGCCCACTGTCAACTTTGAAATGATATCTGTGTGACTGGCAGAGGGAGAGGGACAGCATGCATAAGCCCCACGTCCTCTGAGAAGTGGGCTAAAAATGATTAAATATTCACTGGACCAGAGACTAGAAAACCCTGGTTGTCTCCCCTCTGGCTGACTCCGTAGGCTATGCTAAGAACATCCTCACCCTGTCTTTATACCTGCATATCTACATGAATATAAATAAAAAGATCATAAAGTCAATCGTTCACAAACCTCTAACTACATGCAAGTCACCATATATTTAAAGCCTTTCTTTTCCTGCCTAGATTTCTGAATAGATTATAGTTTTCTGTACAGATAGATTGACACTCAATGACATTTTAAACATGCATGGGTCACAATTGTTGATTCTTTAGGGAGGCTGCATCCAACAATGAAGCAATGGCAACAATCCTGTTGCAGAATTTGCTGATACAAGTGGATGAACAGCTGGACCGGGTTTCACAGGAGAAGAATCTTCTCTTAATACACAACCTGAAAAGAATCAGGAAGCTGCTACAGGTGGGTCATTACTGCAGATGACAAATTACACCCTGATTTCTAAAGGCAGTGCCCAACCTCTCTAGATCAGTTTGTTCCTGTGCACAGTTCAGAGCTGTCCTGATTGCTATGGACTCCCAGCACCTATGGGAAGACCAAGCCTTTAACAAGATAATTCAAAGTAATAATTCCACTGGCTGTTACTTTGTGGAATAATAATTCACATTTTAATGCATGCTGCTCATCTGCAAGTGCTGAGTGGCTTCTTAGCTCTGTGTGTCTGTGTTTCGATGAGACACTGCAGTACTTATGGATGTTCATGTTGATCACCGATGTAGTTACCACCTTTCAGACACAGATACTTAACTATGGAATAAAAACACATATTTGGGGCTTAAAGCAGCAGCCTGGAGAAGGAACCCCTGTAAATCATTAGCATGTTTGCTGGTTTATGCTTAGCTAAGATTATTTGTTATGAATAGCTCAAAGGATTTTCCGTTAGGCTTCTGCAAAATGATATGTGTTCTGATTGGCTGAATGTTTCTCTACTAATTGTTCATCTAAGGCAAGGATTCTCAGTGTTCCACTTCATTAGTCACTTACTTCCTGACATCTATCTGTCTTCTGCATAAAACAGATATTCATCTAAGCTTAATGAAAGTTTGGGGTTTTTTTCTCTCCTTTGATGGTGTTTTCCATAAGTAGTTAAATGACAATTATATTGCTTGCAAAATATTTTCTTTATTTGAGAGATATGTATATACTGGTCTGGAAAATCTTAGAATAACCTTACCAGTTGTTTTGTTTTCTTTATGGCCCTGTTTTTTTCTATTCTTTATCCCTAATGGAGGTCTCTTTAAATGTGACAGTATTTCCATTGTTACCACTTTTTCTTCTGGTGTTATGCAAGCAGTCTCATGAAACTTAAAACTAAAGTTGCGTTTAGTTTTTTTCTGGTTTGTGTAGCAGCACTATCCATGATTTCAATACTGCTCAAACGCCAGATTTACTTAACTGCTTATGGAGCTAACTGCAAAAAAGGTTAATCCTGTTATTTCTGGCATGGTCTTGGCACACTTTACCGCTATAGGGCCAACAGAGAGCTGTATCACCTTAGTAGAGGTATCCTCCCACAGCAGCATACACATGGAAAGAGCATTTCAGCGCACTGAAGCAGTTGCATTGGTGTATTCCTGGCTTAAAACATTGTGCGTTTATGATTATACCACCACAATGTGCATGAGCAAAAGGACTGGTATACATTTACGCGCAGGCTATACAAAATCAAGGTCTCTCACTGTTCCTTCTTCACACCATTTATTTTATTCTAAAACTTTTACTAAATCTTGAAGTGGCAGCTCTGCATGCCCTGTGAAACTGGGCATACCAACGCAAGTCATCAGGCCTTGGGCACACATGGCCAAGTTTACATAATAGGCAGTGTGAAAATGGAAAGAATGAAAACCATTTCCTTTAAGTCCTGACACGTTTGGAAGTTGTATTGTGATGTGCTTCCCAAAGAGCATGAAGCAAAGCAGGCTTATTCCAGAAAAACAAAAGGAGGGGAGTTTTAAGTGATTTCTGGTTAAGTGGTTTCTCAGGTGGCAAGGATCTGAGTACAAAACAAGCCAAAACACTCA
>JARCZZ010046185.1:0-21404 GCA_030323915.1 Brotogeris chrysoptera | reverse complement strand
GCAAACTTGCTGAGGGTGCACTCAATCCCACTGTCCATGTCACCAACAAAGATGTTGAACAAGAGCGGTCTCAACACTGATCCCTGAGGGACACCACTCATTATTGGTCTCCATCTGGACATTTTGCCATTGAGCACTACTCCTTGCATGCGGCCATCCAGCCAGTTCTTTATCCCCCGAGTGGTCCACCTATCAAATTGATGTCTCTCCAACTTAGAGACAAGGATGTCATGTGAGACAGTGTATGGATGCATAAGGGACAAATGTTTAAGTATAATTTTATTTTTCTATACCTTACAATATAGAAACCTGTAATTAAAAGCAAAAGAAAAAAACCTAACAAAACCTGAAACAAATGAAACAACAAAAATGCCCAAAACCAAGTGAAACCTGTTGGCTAATAACATTGCTCTGTTTCATTTCAGGGCTGAGTCTTTTGGTTAGTAACATGTTCCCTTGGAACACAGATCATATAAAAATTAGTTATTCTTTATGTATCTAGTAAAAATATTTCAATGTACGTGCAGAAACTTTCCATAGGGAATTCTGGTACATTTATAATTTAAATAATTTTGAATTTTCCCTTATAGCAGAGAGAAACTATTCCCTTTAAAGGATATGTATCATATATGTGCCCATGGTAGAGGGGTTGGAGCTAGGTGGTATTTAAGTTCTGTTCTAACCCAAAACATTCTATGATTCTATATATGTACAACAGGTATTGTCCGTTACTTTTAGTGTTTCTGTATTACGTTAAAGGGAAGACTCCAGCAGATAAAAGTTTAGTAGTTCAGCCTAAAAAGTAAATTCAAAATGCCCTTAAATATCTTGATTGTGCTTGCATTTGTTAATAGTAATTCTTTAGTAGTTGAAATAGGAAATACATTTATTTTTAGCATCAGGTATACTCAAAATTGCTTGGGAAAAAAAATAGTATTAAGAAAAAGAGGTCTGTTAAGAGTTGATGTTAAATATCCATTGTTTCCTGATTACGTTTTGCATATTTATCTGTTGTGGTATGTACTTGTTGTTCTAACCTTGCTTTAATGCTCTCTATGTAAAATTCATGTGAATGAATATTAAACCTGAAGAAGGAAATTTGTTTGCCAAAAGATAATTTGTCAAATATGTGTTTTGCAGGTACCTTTTGATATATAATCCCATGGAACAAGAGCGATTTTCAGTGGTCTCAGTCAGTGTGAATTCACCCAGAGTTAAATTATTATCTCCTTTGGGAAAACCTGTTACTGTCCAGATTAGTGCTGTTTGGAATGGAGCAACTACAGTATCACATGAAGCATATCAGGTATGCTAGTTTAAGTAAAGAGCATTAAAATTGGTTTGACAAACACTACATCCTAAGAAAATTGAAAGCATATTTTCAAATACTGGCAATTCAGTCTTCTGCAGATAATGCCATTCAACATAAACATACATACTTAGCATTAATATTTCTTATACGCAGCACAGATGTTTAATAACATTTAAAGGATCAGTTTTAGCTGTATAAAGAGAAAATACTGGATGTGTGTCTTTTTCCCCTGATCTGATAAACCTTCCTTCAGGTGATCGGCTACACACATAGCTATACATAGTCTGTATGTGCTGAAGCACTCCAACGGGAAGGTTTTCTGAGTGCAGTGGCTTAAGCAGCCAGATCTGGGTTTTTTGGTGTTTGGTTTAGTGGCTTGGGGTTTTTTTGTTTGTTTGTGGGTTGGTTTTTTTGGAGGTTTTTTTTTGGTCATTTTGTCTTCTGGATACAGAGGCTGGATAGCAATCTTCATTACTCCTCTACTCACACTAGACAGACAGCTTTTCTTGGTTTTTGTTTTAAACGAAGTTTCTGAGAATTTTTGAATCCTGCGTCATTATAGAAGATTGTTCTCATAGATCACGCGTCAGGAACTGTACTTTAAATTCTTAGTGGTATATAATGCTGTACTACTGTAATAGTACTGTATTACTTTTGGGCTTACATTCCCAAGTCTGATTGATTTTGAGCTGGGAGCCAAGTTGTATTTGTTTCAGGATAGTATTCCTGCAAAAGATAATTCAGTAAGTGTCTCTCAGTTATATTACAAAGAGATAATTATTGTGGATTAAGTCTGCCCTGCAGCTCAGCCTGCTCATTCACTGCCCCCAGTGAGACGGAGGAGAGAATTGAAAGGTAACAGTGAGAAAATGTGTGTGTTGAGGTAAAGACAGTTCAACAGGTAAAGGAAAAGGCACACACACAAGCAAAGCAAAAAATTCATTCACCACTTCCTGTGGTCAGGCAGGAATTCAGCCATCTTCAGGAAAGCAGGGCTTCATCATGTCTAACAGTTACTTGGGAAGACAAAGGCCATCACTTCAGACATTCCCCCTGTTTCTTCCCCCAGCTTTATATGCTGAGCATGATGCCCTATGGTATGGGATATCCCTTGGATCAGCTGTCCTGCCTGTGTACCTTTCCAGCTTCTTGTGTTCACTCAGCCTGCTCACTGGTTTGAATGGGTTGAGGAGCAGAAAAGCCCTTGATGCTTCATAAGCAGTGCTCAGTGATAGCTAACACATTGATATTAAAACATCACACCGAGTTACTATGAAAAAAATGTAACTCTTAGCCAAAACCAATACAGTAATTGACACAGTTGCCTGAAGAAGAAATAAAACTACATATCTGTACCTCAAATTTTAAGCCGATTGCTTTGGAGATTTACCTTTTATATAACTGTTCCTTATGTGCAATTATAGCTCCTAAATAACCAAAGACTAAAATTGAGACAGTTGCCTTATATTTTGCTATTTAATATTATGGATTTTTAAATGCAACTTTTAAATAATTCTGAATTTTGCCTTATAGCAGAGAGAAAGTAGTTCCTTTAAAGAATATATGTAATATATGTGCCAATGGCAGAGGGGCTGGAACTAGATGATCTTTCAAGTTCCATTCTAACCCAGAGTAGGGTCTGTGTGCACTTGATATACCATACATGCATCTTCAATGCACAGCAGATAAGCTCAGAACTGCACATCACAGCTAACATTCTTTTTAAAAAAGCTTCAAAGTCATTATTGCATTAATACAGCAGTGATCTTGATGTGAAGGAAATTAGCAGTGCAGCCTTTTTTTTTTTGCTAATTTTTGTTAACATGCTTCTGCTGTTCATTTTAGAATGTCACTTATAATTTCATGTTCATTTATGCAATGTGGGAAAAATTCAGCCATCCTAAAATTACCAAAGTAAAAGGAGTTATGCTGAGCATAAATATAGTCTAAAAAGTTGTCACTTTGATATTTTTAATAATGCCTTCTTATTTGTTCCCAACAGATCTCTTTTGTGGCACATCTACCACCTCTGGGGCTTGGAGTTTACCAGCTTATGGAGGTTCAGAGTTCAGAAGCAGTTTTAGCAGACTATAATATATATATGAGGAAGAGCGGGCAAGAGAAGCCAGACAGGCTTTTCAAGATAAAAGAGATGGAGAATTCTGTGGATAATATAATCTTGGAAAACAGTTATACTAAACTGTGGTTTTCTGGAATGTCTGGATTACTGGAGGTGTGTTATATTATATTACAAAACATATTCTAAAGGACTTCTGGTTTTATTTGTGGAATCCTAAATATGTCATCTATTTCAAACATGATTCTCTATCCTTAGAAAATAAGTACTAAAGAAGATGGTAAAAATCATCAAATGAAGGTGGAGTTTGCTTGGTATGGAACTACAAGTAACCGGGATAAAAGTGGAGCTTATCTCTTCTTACCAGATGGAGATGCCAAGGTAAATCTTCCATTTGAAGAGAGATTCTAATCTTGGAGTAAGTTCAGGCATTCATAAAGATTGGAATTTCCCCAGCAACGAAACAGAGCTGTATGGCTAGAAATAATGACATCAGTTGTTGAAATGATTGGCAGAACTTCACGCTTCATAATCCTAGATTTGGGTAAAAAGCGAGCATTAATTTTAAAACATACAGAATATTTATGGTTCACCAAAAAACCTGAAATAAGATGCTGCACCTGCAAGAAATCCAGTGAGATGTGACTGTTCACTATCAATAAAGTAAGTTCTTTCACTTCCTCTGGAGAAAATGTATAGGACATACTTGATTCATTTCTGCATTTCCTCACTTTTCTTAAGATTTCTTTAATTTGTGAATGCGGAGGTTCCAGTTCAGAGTGTTGCACTTATTTAGCGAATATCAGCAAATGTAGTTTGCCATAGTAATTAAGATAGCAAGTTTCAATTACAATAAATGTAAAGACAGAGTTGTAAGCAACTGTTCCAATTTGGTTGTGTAGGGTTATCAGTATTTTTAGCTGCATAATTATTGGAGGGCAATAATTCAGTTAATTTTCAAGTTGGAAATTCAAATGTGACTGCATTCTTACACTGACCTAATTACCACATGGACTGTACCACTTCTGGAACTGGAAGGATGATACTTCAGAAAGCAAGTGATGAAATAGTAAATAATTTTAAGAAACTAGCTAGTTTGCAATGTATTTCTTTTGTCCAGTTTCTCCTGGGGAAACTTAAGTTTGCAGGAGGCAAACTAGGAGTGTGTGTCTGCCACTTTAGGAAATAAGAAAAGGTAATAATTTTGGGGTTTTGTTGTTGTTATTATATATGTAAATGAGCCTGGAAGTGAACAGAATAACATCCTTTTCTCTAGCAGTGTTTCCTAGAGGTATATGTTTTGAGGTTTGTGAGTTGGCAGTTTAAAACTATTTAGTATATTTAGTTTCATAACTGTTCGCATCATTTATGCTCAACAGAGTTCACTTTTTTAACTGCTACATGTTCAAGTGTTCACAGATCACAACCACTGACAATGTCAGTTATGTCTTTTAATTTTTACCTTTCCTGAGCTGCATGGTTGTACTTTAACTTATTTTATTTTAGATACGACTTCATCTTTTTCTTATAAGAATGATAATCACTAAATCAAAAAGTTATAATTTTAACTACGCTTTTGAATTATTTGCTTTATAAAAATAATCTGGTCAAATCTAGGTAGCAAAATGCTATTGTTTGAACAGAAAAAGTCTCACATGCTCTCAAGCACAGATAAAAATTAGTATTGAATTTCTATGAAAACTGAAATTAGACTTCATTTTTATTTGACATTAGAAAGGGTGATGTGTTCAGCTTTTGTAACCTTTTATACAATAAAAATGAAATAATGATACATCTAAAAACTCTGCTTTAGTAAGATACCATATGACTGATTTGCCTTGCATTTTAATAACATTAATTAGCTTGTCTCATTGGAAATAACAGTGTAATTCTGTATAGCAGTTTCTAAAACTGTTTGAACTAATGATTTCTGTCTTAAAAGAAAGACATCTGTTCAGGGTTATATGTGCGAGGTGATTGAGTAACATTTTCTAAGTCCTTGTGTGTACTTGTAGTGGGATTGATTAGAGGCAGTTTCATTGACTTTTGGATAGATGGGGTTTTTTCATATTCTCCTCACCCCATGTATTACAGCAGAATTTGCAAAGAATAAAAGTGTTTCATGCTGGGTCATTTTCCACTGGTATAAATACAGTTATATGTGTTCTTTGCCTCTGGTTGTTTTGTCACCTGAGTTGTCTTTTTGTTCCTTTTTTTTCTAGTTTGCCATATTTAGAAATTGGTTTTCTTCTAGTTTAATAATCTGTCTTACTATGGTACTTATACCCCTTTTTGGTCTTGGGTTCTTCTGCCAGGTTTTTTGAAAATGTGGTGCTGTAACATGCTGTGCTTGCAGGCCATGACTTCAGTCCATGTCAGTTTAGAATACTTGACATGTACAGTGTACCTGTAGTCATCAGTAGGCTGTTATGAGTGCCTGTCATATTTTCTGCAGATGACAGTCTGTGTACAAGAATGTATGTGGATCTGAGTCTTCCAATAGGTTGACCTAAAACCAACCTTGACTACTACAAAGAGTACTTTCTTGCTAAGAAGAGGTAGGCCACTAGTACCAACACTGAGTTGGATGTCAATAGAGACCTGAGTTAATGGCAGTGATTTACACAGTATTAAATGGAAGGTACACTGAACAACAGTAACTCTTTGTTTTACTGGCAAACATTGCCATGGTGCAGCTAGATAGCCCCCAGTAAGAATTGTCTCTGGGGCTGTGGTCTTGACCATGGGTGATTCTGTCCCTGCTATCTCTGAAGTGTGGAAGTAGCTCAGCGGCAGTCTCATAACGCCAGTGTGAAGTCCAGATCAATCCTACAGAACAGAGTCTCCATGCAGCAACTGTAGAGATAAGGCAGTGCTTGTACCAGGTCTTTCTTATGTTCTGCGGAGTTGAACAGAAGCAAGGCACCAGGGATAAAGACAAGGCAGTATCTTAATTTTTTAAAGCATCAGTGCTAATTAGTCAATTAACATTGCTGTTGAGGTTTGGAAGGAAGAGACTTCCTTGGACCTCACAACAAATACAAACAAAAGCAACCTGTCTATGAAGGGAAAATATGGTTGTAGCTCTTGTGATTTTGTGAAGGGTGGCCAAATCCATAAATCTGTTAGATCTAAGGGCAAAAAAAAAAAATCAGTGCTAATAAACTTTGAAATTGTTAAATGTCCATAATTATTTGTGTATTCAGACAAGCCCATAGGTGATGATGTACTTACTAGCTATCTTCAGTATGAATAGAGAATAGAATAAAAGTTCTTTTCCCAGTGAGTCAGGTGGTAAATGTTTGTGGGATCAATGTGAGTGATTCATTTTCTTGTTTTACAAATCAGTTTTTCAGAATCCTCATGGACGCTTTTTGGTAGACCCTGACTGAGAAATTGTGATTGTTTCTCAGACAGCTGTGTCTATGCACACATGTGCACTAGTTGCTTGTAAATACTTATGTAAGGTCCTTTCCAATCCTAACTATTCTATGATTAACAGACCATTAAGAGAATTTTCTGCAGGATCTCTAGTGCTAGAGCTTTTCTCCCTTTTTATCTCTTCACACTTTGTCTCCATGGTTGGACTTCCTTTACTGATGATGATCTCTGACTTGCATAGTTAAAGCTGCTGCTACTAGCTTTAAGGAACTTTTTTTCCCAACAGTCCCTTTTTTAGTCTGTTAGGATTACCTGTTGCCTCTGTTCCTTGGAGAAGAACACATATCCGAGTTTATCTCAATTTTTGGCCTTCAAACCGAAGGAAAAGATAGTGGTACCTTTCTGCATTTTTGTAAGTGAGATTTGGATGTTCCACTGCCCAAAAGAGAATCTCCATTCAGAGTATCCCACTGTATCCACCTTCACATCTTCTGTCTTGAAGGGGCAGAGGATCATCATTCAAGCACAGTATTCTTACTTCTATGCTTTCACTGGTTTTGCGTGCCTGATATAGGAAAAGACAAGTATGCAGGCACCATTACCTGGAAGGTGCTCACAATACTGAAGAATCAGCTGCCTTGAAGTGTCTCTTCCCTTCTTGGTGCTACATGTTTTCCTTAAGCATCGCATTATGAATCATTTGAAAATTTGTCATTTGAAAATTTGCCCACATATTGGTGGGGTTGCTTTTGGAGACAAATATATTAAAATTATAACTCTCTCTTTCTGGCCACATAATTCTTATAACAGTTCTTGAGAACTCATAGTATTTGACCCAGCCACTCCTCCCACCCAGTCTAATCTCAAATGCTCTCAAATGAAGGCTTATCTGTTATTCAGAAGCAACTTGAAGGTTTTTTCTTGATTTTTTTGTTTGTTTGTTTTGTTTTGAGTTTGGGTGTTGTTTCTTTGTTTGTTTGGGGATTTTTTGTTTTTTGTTTTTTTTTTCCCCAAAACCTCAGGCATATCAAAAGCAATTCAGTCTGTGTTAGAAAACTTTCCTCTGGGCACAGTTTATTTGACTTCTATGCCAACAGAGTGTGCTGTGCTGCCAGGAATTTCCAGGCCATTCTAAGATGGTTAGTAGTGCTTAACTTGACTACAAGGGGGAAGTCTTATTGCCTGTGCTTTATGCCTTTGGGCTGTAACATTCCATGACAGTTTCTGTGCCAGTAAACCTTCAAGTGAAGGCATTTCTCTAGTTATCCTGTGTCCCATGACACTTTGGCACCCAATTTGAGGCCAAGTATTTTAAGATATCCTAGGGAGCTATGGGATATTATTTTAATCCAAGTATTCCCTTAGAATTTCTAGCTTCAGTCTTCCCCTGCACTTCTTTCAAGGTGAGGTTGTCATATTTCTCTTGAGTATGATACTGAAAAGTAGTTTCTGGACCCTTTGACCCATTGTTCTGTTGTTCTGTTTCTGAAAATACTGCTTTCCAGGCTCAATAGAACCTGCCACAGCAAGCTTCTGAATCTCATGTAATGAAACTCATTCCAGAGGAGGTGAAGGGAACAGACAGATCCTACAGTAACTACTAATTTTAACCATTTAGGAAGTGCACTCTTGAGACTACCACTAGATATGAGACCCAAATATTTTTATTTCTAATTTAAGGTCCGATTAATCATAGAATCCTTCCTGCTGGAAGGTCATTTAGTCCAGGCTCCCGCTCAAAGGCAGAGTAAATACTGAACTCAGACCATGGCATTTATCCACTGAGTTTTTCAAATAGCTCTATTATTGTTTCTTCCACTGAAAAGGGAAAGAGGTTTGTGTCTGAGTAGTAAGAGGCCTTTTTTGCATCTTAGTCACTTTTATATCGGAAGTATTTTTGTATTTCATGTTCAGGACTGGAATCATTTCACAGGCCTTTTTACATCTGACCAAGGATCTTTACAATGATACTAGAATAGATTCTCATTCACTGCATAAAGATGTGTTTTTGCTTAAAATCTTGATTCACTGAAATGTTTTCATTGTGGCAAACCCAGTCAGTTGTCTCATTACAGGTTCTGAAGAAAGTGTGTCTCCAGATGACTATCAAGAAATCACCTAGGATTAGTGCTTTTCTAGGCAGTAAATATGAATTAAGAGGCTTTGCTATTCTCTCAGTACCTTTTTTTTTCCTTCAATTTTTCTGCTTGCCCAGCAATCAAGAAGCAACGAGCATCCTCGAGAACTCAAATATGCATACTGTCCGCACTGTATCAGCAAGAATTGTCTAACCCCAAAAGACATTGATAGACTGTGCATTTGTAACATCCTTCCTCAGTTGTAACTTTTCCCCATACTGTGTCTGAATTAGAGACTTGCAAACTGGTTTGATATCTCTCTCAATACATGTGCTACTGGAATCACAAATTATGATTTAAAAAAAAAAAGTTTCAGACAGCGTCTGCAAAATGACACTTAATTCCTTTTCTGTCATCTCATCTTTCCATATCATTCCCATATATATTCAGCTGGGGAGCAGATCTGGCTACATGAGCAGCTTGGAGACTCTGGTGCATGAACTTAGCATTAGAAGTAATATCCCAGAATCTAAGAGCTGTTAAATGTATTTCACTTCTGCTGTCTACTTTTATGGGAACAATGTATTTTGGTAGTTGTTGTCAATGTCACCATCATGTTTTATACTAATAAGTTTGATGGAATGGGGTTCCTTCATTATTATTTGTTGTTGTTGTTATAGAACTGTAATCCAGGTTAACTTTTTTTATTTATTTTTTTTTGTTAATAACTGCACAGCATTTTGCATTCCTTCGTCACTCATCCAGCCTCTCTCCATTTTGCTGGTTTGGTCCTGGACAGTTCCAGTGAAATTAACTGGATAAAACATTGCTGTAAGACCATCAATAGAAATATCCCTCTTTTCCTGAAACAACACATCTTACCAAAGTGTAAACAACTGTGATTCCTCTTCCAAATTCCTGCAAAGAACTCCTGTGCAAAGTGTTCCTGTAGTTGCTAGCTGCATAGTTCCTCTTGGATCTTGGGCAAAGCTTTTATTTAACAGGGTTCTGTCTGAAGCTGTAGGAGTAAATATATGAGTACAAAAGCAGACTTAGAGTCTTTGGAAGTCACTTTCAGTTTCTTCTTTTTTTCATAATATTTCTTGAAATCTTCTCCATGAATATGCGTACAGTTACACGCTTGAAGAAGAAGATACTATGATACGGACCTGTGCTTGTTCTTCTCTGACTTTTATCTCTCTGTGTGTGTGTAGTCTTTATTTTCTCTTTTCCTCAAGATACATTTGATCTTTGATTTCCTTGCTGATGAAGAAAGAGCATGCTTTGTCTTCCTTCAATATTGGTGCATACAGGAGGAAGACAGCCACCCTCTAAAAGCTTTCTGCCTAGATAATTACAAATGACATGTTTTTTTGAGTATTTGGGGGGGGCTGTCAGTGAAGTCCTTATTCATTGTTGTTGCCCTACAGTAGTAATAGTATGTGTTGTATTTTCTGTATTTTCACTTTTGGCTTTGTACATACTTAATATTTAACCCATTTTTACCTTTGTAGATATCCTTGTATTTCTATATAGTGTATGCAGTTCCATTTGGGGTTAATTGTTTCAAAAAAAAGTTATCATTTGCTTATATGGTAGTCACAAAAGTATGGAAAAATAGTTTTCTGTATCTCTTTGGTTTGGCTATGTGTAGGCGGAATTTCTTCTAGTCTTTGATAGACGTTAGTAAGAAGCCAATATTCCTTTTGAGGCTGCTTAATGGTTTCCAGCACTACCTTGCATTCCAGGGGGCTCCCATGGCAACTGTAGCTGCTTTTGATGAAGAAAAAGCCTTCTCTTTTACTTTGAAAAGGATATGCAAACTGATCAACCAGACAGTATAGAGAAATCTTGCCTCGTGCAGCGTGCACCACTGATGCAGTAGACTGTGAGCAAACTAAACACACAGTTAAACCATCTGCCACAGGATATGAAACTACGGTGTTTGATTACTGGTTAGCAATTATAATTTTGCTAGCAAGAAAGATCAGTCCAGATGTTTTCAAATATTAATGCTTTGTCTATAGGCCTTGTATCTATTATTCCTCATGAAATATCAGTAAGATGTAATGAGGGTTATCCTAATTTTAGCTAAAGGGAGGCTCTGAAGAGAAGTTGCTGAATTTCAGGTTGTATTTTTAAATAGTTTAATTTATTGGCACTACTTTTATGCAAAGCTTTTAACACAATTATTCTAACTTTCTTTATTCTTTTTCTAGCCTTACATTTTTACAGACCCACCTACCATAAGAGTTGCTCATGGAAGGATTTTCTCAGAAGTTGTATGTTTTTTCAACCATGTGACACATACAATGCGACTGTATAAAATCCAGGGTAAGAATTGTAATATTTTGTCTGTCTCAGTAGTTATTTTTCATCACCGCAGTCTTGGCTTTTACCTGCTAGGGAGTCCTGAACTTTACTGGTTCGTGTGAATACTGTAGATAGCTGTAAATAATGAAAATGGCAAGAAAAATTTAGAAATACCTCAAGAGATGAGGTAGAAACATAGTTTCTTTTATAGCTTTGAACTTACTGATGGAGGTAGAACAGTATCTTCTCTGAAGTCACAAAGAATGTAAACGTCATTTCTTAAGGACATTAATAGTGAAGCCTGGTTTACTCCACAACTGTAGGCATGCTTTAGTTATCTAAGAGCTTCCTCTTTATGTCTGGTATCTACTTGGAAGATCTTGTGGCAGAGTCAGCACTAAACACCGGCATACTGACTTCTGAACTGAAATGGATGTAACTTCATTTTTGTTTTTCTTGCTTTTCCTTCAGTAAGGCTTGCATTTTTTTCTTTCTATACTGTTCAACAACTTATTTCCAAGGAAATTATAGAACAGTAAGTAACTTTTGAAACTGCACCCTTCCAAACCTGGTGGTGAAATTGGCCAGTGAAAAATGAAAAAGAGGGAGGAAATCACGGTGCAATTATATGAAGTAATTTTCCTGAAAATTGGCATAAATGTTGAAGGGTATTGTTTTGTAATTGAACAACTGAAAATATATGTTTCCTATTTAATCTGTTTGGATGAAATTTTTCTGAAATACAGAAACATTGGCTTAGTATTTTCAACGCTTAAAGGAATTTAAGCAAGCTTTATATTACTGTTTACTGTAGTGTCAAAATTGTATGTTTTTAAAAATCTTATTTATCATGTCTAATTATTTTTCTAAATACCTTCAAAGACAAATAATTGAGCTATAAGTACTTTGAAGGTATCCCTTGCTCTTTTCTTGTTCCTTTTGGGTTTTAAACATAGCATTGCCATCAATACCTACTTTGTAGCCACAAAACTCATGGGTGGATTTTTGGGGGTTTTTTTAGAATAATATTTCTTTATTCAGATGCTTCAATTTTTATTACATAAGTGCATGCTTTGAAGGTTGTATGTTTACCTACATGCCATATACTGATCAGAGTTAAATTGCTAGCTCGCCTGATGCAGTAGTTCTAAATCAAACTGTAGATCACATTCCTTATGAATACAAACCAAAATGTTACAGAGTAATTTCTTGTTGAAGATCATGAGAAAATATGTTTATATGCAAAAATATTTTATTTTTTTTATGTGACTAGTATGTAGAATGGGCTTGAATAGAAATAAAAATATTTGACCTTGAGGTCAAGATGCACCAGGTTCCCAAAATGTGAAAAGAAAGTTGCTATGTGGGCTTCAGTAAATTAAAATTCTTCCAGTGAGGAAACTTACATAAGGAGGATGCTTACTGTAATGATGGGGAGTAAGAAGCCTGAGAAGTCTCTTTCTTTGGATGAGGTTGATTGTTTTTGTTTTAAATGGATTTTGTTGTCTTTTTGTTTTTTGGTTGTGGGTTTTTTTGTTTTAATTAAGGGATGCTGGGGAGGGACTCTTCATTAGGGACTGTAGTGAGGGGACAAGGTTTAACGGATTCAAACTTAAACAGAGGAGATTTAGATTGGATCTGAGGAAGAAATTCTTTACTATAAAGGCAGTGAGGCACTGGAATGGGTTGCCCAGGGAAGTTGTGAATGCTCCATCATTGGTGGTGTTCAAGGCCGGGTTGGACATAGCCTTGGGTGGCATGGTTTAGTGGGAAGTGTCCCTGCCCATGGCAGAGGGGTTGGAACTTGATGATCTTAAGGTCCTTTCCAACCCTAACTATTATATGATTCTATGATTCTCTAATTAGTTAGTAGAGTGCATGCCAGAAGTATTACACTTCCATTTCACAGAAAATGAGTTGTCAGTGGAAATCACCTGCTTACCAATTCCTAAATGAAAGTTTGACTTTCATTTTGAGTGCACTTATCTAGGGTTCTTTTAAATCCCTTTTTTTGATAATTTTTAGTGCATCATACTGTTTCAGTACTTAAACCATTACCTATTCAGTCATCATGGTGAAGTCCTGTACCATGCTCTCAGCTTTTACAAGGAAAAATGATGCTATTATTTACGTTGTTTTTTTTTGTTTACTTTTATGGTATGTTTTATTTTAATTTCTTTCTATGAAATGGTATTTTTCAAAGTTTAAAACTAGACTATTTTACATCATTGTTTTGCTGAGGTATATTTCCTGGGATTTATAATGGAAGTTATTTATACAGTATTACTTCAATTAAAAGAAAATATGTACAGTAACAAAGCAAGTGGAGAGAAATACATATATGTATGTGTACACATAGATTTTGTTTTTTAAATAAAGTTGTGGTACTCCTGTTGTAATCTACCTGCTTGCTAGAGAGTGGAAAACTTGATTGTGTGGCTAATCCTGCTGTTGGACAGTACTTGTAAGTCTTACGGCTTCTTCAGTGATTTTGGTAAAACACTGCTTTTGCACTTTTGGCTTTAGTATCCTATTGATTTTGAGCAGAAAATACTCTAGCTTGACAAATCTGTACAATAATTTACCAATGAGTGATTTTTAACCTTTTCTGCTTCTATTGGCATCTTGATTTTGATATCAGAATGATTGTTAATATTTTCACTAGAAGCATCATATGTTTTATTATCTTCATAATTGAATTTTTATTTTAAATTATGTGGTACAAAAGAGCTGAGAGTAAGTCATGGTTTCGTCATTTTAAAATTATGAACTAAAATATTATATCCTTGATCAACGTAATCGTGCTTTAATAGTGCTACTTTAAAATAGTTGGGAAATCTATGACTAAGAGCATCAGAAGTGAAACATGTACATCCATATTTTCCAGATACTGTCTTGGAAAACAGAAATAATTACCTGAATTAAGTGTTTTTCATTTAGCACTGTGTTATAATGGCCATTGATAAATGTTAACATTTTAACAATTGCTGGCACTGCTGCAGTTGGCATTCAGATTTTGAACACAATTAGGTGACAAATTCCGACTCTGACTGCATTTTACGTGCTAAATAATAATATAAAAGCTGAAGCAAGCAGACACTTTCAGTGTTTGTCAGCGTCCAACTGTAGAAAATCCCAGTGTCAGACCTATTTCATTCATGATCCCAAGAGTGAAATTAAGACCCAAACAAGGTCAAGTACCATAATCTGTCAGTTTATTACAAAAACACAATTAT
Organism: Brotogeris chrysoptera; assembly: GCA_030323915.1. NCBI lineage: Eukaryota > Metazoa > Chordata > Aves > Psittaciformes > Psittacidae > Brotogeris > Brotogeris chrysoptera. Next base: position 7,007 of record JARCZZ010046185.1, on the reverse strand, counting down.
AATAAAAAGGAAATTAGTGTAAACAAGAGATAGCAATAGAACAGATCAGAAAAAAAGATAGAAATGAAGCAAGAATTCGGGGTACAGAGAGATATAGTCCTCACTATGGATACAGTGGTGTCCTGTGGGTCCATAATAGTCAATCTCAGTGGTGGGAGTCCTCCAGGATCCATAGTTTGCATCAGAGGAGAGTGGCCCCAATGGTCTGTTGTAGTCACTGGAGGTGGTGTCCCCATGATGGTGTCCTTGTGGAGGGTGTCTCTTTTGGCAATTATCTTTTCCCCCATTTATTATGAGTTGGGGGTAGTACCTTTGTTCTTAATGTCACGTACTTCATGTTCCTGGTGGACCAGTTTCGTTGGCCTTGCAGCCAGCTCTGCAGCTTCATGTCTGTAGCAATTCTTGGGATAATGGACAGCAATTGCTCACACCAATCCTTGAGAGTCTTATATGAGCTCCCCCACCCATTTCTCAGGCAATGGACCCTAGACTGCCATTTCAGTTCCTCACACCTTTCTCTCAGGTAATGGACATTGGGGTCTAAACTCCTCCCACCCGTCTCTCAGACAGTGGGTGATGGAATCCCATGTAAGCTTTTCTTACCAATCTTTGAGACAATGGGCAGTGGAGTCTGATTTCAGTTCAGTCTCTCACGGCATTCCATTGCATGAAATTGAGTGTTTGGTTCGTATTTCAGCAAAGTAAAAGACCTTAAGGAAACTTCCAACATGTTCTCAAATACAACTCTTAAAATAATTTGAAAACTGTATGTGTAGAAGGAAAAAAAAATCCTAACCTCTGTCCACGTGCTTCGGAATCTTGGAATGTTATTCAGATGTATTTTGTCTTTCTGCTGTAGATTTTACAGTTCAGGACCCAGAATGATGTGCAGTGCTTCTGGGTCTTATGTATTGACAGATAAGGAAACGTTGGGGGGAAAAAAAATAAGGGTATCTAACATTTTTAAATACTGTGAAGTTTTAAAGAGATAAGTTGGTTAATCAGTCCCTTACTTTCTACCATCTTCTGTTTACAGTCTGTCACATGAGCACAACATAATCTATAATCTCACTACCAAGAGATATTTCATATCTGTTCTGCTTGGCAGAATTCTTTCCACAATTTTTAGTCCCATTATACTACAGAAAGGGTAGATGTGGTTATGCTGAATGATGGAATGATTCCAACCAAACTGTATCTCAGGCTATTTGAAATGGACAGGTTATTATTATAGGTATTCAATTTTCAGTGTGAAGTACTGAATTAAAAAAAAAAAACACCTCACTGAACATCTGTCTGCATTTCAGTTACTTAATCCTTATTTTAATAATTATGTTTCTATTCCCCAGCAACAAAAACTTGTGTCCTGGTGGTGGTTCTGTGCAGCTACTTAATTCACTGTCCCCATTTTGGTTAAAACAGCTGACTGGCTTAGTGGAGCAGTTGCCAAGAAGCTGGTGACTTCATTCTTATCTGTGAATTGTGACAGCCACTTAGGAGTCAGGAGGAGCAGTAAATGACTAGGTCTTGCTCCAGTGTATTAAGGGCTAAAGACAGAACTTAATAGTTATGTGTTATTTCTTACTGATTTTCTGGAACCCACGCTAGCTATTTTCATTAATTGGTTCTCTTCTACTTAGATGAAGGTTTCAAAATCTGTTCCCTGAGTACTGAATTAGAAGTATTGTTGTAAGTAACCGAACTGGCTTCAAGTATTTGATTAAATACAACAGAAAAGAAAAACTAGCAGAGGAAAACTACGTCACTGTGTTTTGGGAGTGCAGTCATTCTTATATATCTGGCGATCACTTTTTAAAATTGAGAGGTTTTAAATGCGTCTTTTTTATGTAGGTTTGGAAGGCCAATCTGTTGAAGTTTCCAATATTGTGGATATTAGAGGAGAATATAATCGTGAGCTTGCGATGAGAATTTCGTCTGACATAAACAGTGAAAATAAATTCTTTACTGATCTTAATGGATATCAGGTAATTACAGTCTTAACTATAAAAGTCTAGGGTGTCAGGTATTGGCTGTCTTAATACTTCTAATTGTAAAGAGTTTGAGTTAAATTTAGTCAAACTCTAACATTAAACTCCATTAATCATTTTAAAGCTTTAAAAATGTATGCGTTATAAAATTCGATTTAGAGAAGATAAAGTAGCAACTGTTTTATTTCAGGAATTTTGTTAAATATTCCTATATATCCTTTTTAACATAAGAATTGTAAACAGCAACTTATGACGAGCTACCATGTAGTTGCTTGTATATCTGCATGCCTTCTTTCCCCTCTGCTTTGTCTATTTAATTAGAAGCCTTCGGATAGCACACCACCAGATGTTCATAAGGTCCAGCAACTCAGACCTAGCGAGCAACTGCTTGCTGCTGTGGTGGAAATAAGTGATGTATTTTGAAGTGTAATAACTTCTCCTATTAGTAATGTGTCTTGTGAAATATAGTGTGACCATTTTCTTGTCTTGGACTCTGCAGCACATACAAAAGAAAGAAGATTTTCTTTTACTTCTTTCCTTGCTAAAAATAGTTTTGCAAATAAATTGAAAGCCTTACCTGCTAGGTAAGAGAGTACTTTTTTCCAGTTAGTGTGTAGTTAGTTAGTACAGCATTTTGCTGGAGACAGAAAAGTGAATATTTAAACTTGAAAATAATTTTAATAATACTACTCATTTATCATGTACTATTAATGAATTCCACTATTGCTTTTACAAACCAACAGTTCATTTTCTTCTACCTTGAATTTATTCACTGCTTGGTCTCTAGAGGAGAAAAAGATTTCTTTCTTTAACTGTGATTATTCCTTTTTTGTAGGTTCTCTTGATGAATATAAAAGTACATTGAAGTTATCATTTCCAAAGTGGTAATTTTAGCCACAAATCTCTAAAAAGCTAAATAATATAGTCAAGTGAGTGCTTTGGTGCTGGGTTTTTTTCTAAAGCACATGGGATAAATGTCTGAAAAGGTCTTAGAAATTTAAATGCATAAAAAGAATGTGTTTTATTAAAGTTCATGTTCATATTACAGATCCAGCCCAGACTGACAATGAGCAAGTTACCTCTTCAAGCAAATATCTATCCTATGACCACAATGGCTTATATCCAAGATGCTGGTGTTCGTTTGACACTTCATTCAGCTCAGTCTCTAGGTGTTGCAAGCTTGAAAAATGGTAAGTATAAGATGATAGATATTATAAAAGCCTATCTTTCATGATTGTCTGAAATAGTTCATTCAGAGATTACCATACATACTAGCATTTGAGGAAATATGTTTCTCCAACTTTGACAAGTTTTAGAATATATCAGTAAGGGAGGACGTAGAGGTTGTTCCCACATGAGATCCTGTCATCCTCAATGGAAGATCTGTCTCAAACTACAGACAGAAGAAAGAAATTACGAAAAAGACAAAATGGGAATAAATTTTCAGAACCCAGGTATTTTTCACTCAAGAACTCTGATGGAATTCGAGGATGAAACAGTGAAACTAAGTGCTTTGTTCTGTTTTCCACTGCTGTGGTAACAGAGGGCTTAAGATGGATAATGTGATGCTGATCATTTGTTTTGATTTGCTTGTTTGCTTTAAAGTGTAAAGCACTAGTCTAAAGGTATATGCAGTATAGCCTAACATCCCTGTAGAGGAAAAACAATAGTAGCTTTTCTCAGACTAAGATTAGTGAAATAAAGGATAAAAATTACCCTGGCTAATAATCAGCATGCTTCCTCTGAAGCAAAACCATACTTAGAAAATTTAATGGAGTACTTTGAGGGAGTTGATGAATATGTTGACAAGTAAAATGAATTCATATTAAGAGTTCCAAAAGGACACAGTCTTGTCCCTCAATGCAGAGAAAGCTGTGATGGAAAGAGGGATGGAAAGAGTTGTCGGTTGTTCCGTCTGTACTGCTACCAGTATGAAGGGGCATTCAAATAAGGCTAGCAAGTAGTAGGAAAATAAGGTATGCAATTCATAATTTAAGATGTGTAATTCCTTGCTGTAATATATTGTGAGTTTAAATTCATATGGTTTTGAAAAACAATAAAAAGAATACTTTTAAGGAAAAAAGCATATTAGAAACGATACCAAAATGTACTTCCCAGTTTCTTTACAGAAAAATGTCATATTAATGTTTATTCTGACAACAGGTGAATACTGCACTAGATTGATGGAAGTGTTAGCAAGCCTAATTCATTTTAAGGCAAAAAGTTAATGCTGGCCTGTAGGCCAATGCTTTAATGAAGCCATGTTGGAAGTATCAGGCCTTTGTTCCGACACTACCTGATGCAAGACCTAAACCACATCTTTTTTTCATCCCTTCCGCTGAGAGAAATCAAATTTCCTTTAGCCTGATCTTGTGAATGAGCTTGACACCACCAAATACTTGTAGGTTCTTGCTGAGTGCTAGAAGCTAAATTAGTGTGCAGACGCTCTGTTACCTTGTGGTGATGTGTGTTCATTAACAATCCTAGCCTCTGCATCATAGAATAATGCAACATCTAGTGTACGTTCACAGCTGACTATCCTGGGCTGAACCAAAAGAGCTGTGACCAGCAGGTCGAAGGAAGTGATCCTCTCCCTTTACTCTGCTTTCATGAGACCACACTTGGAGTATTGTGTGCAGTTCTGGTGTCCTCAACATAAGAAGAACATGGAGCTGTTGGAACAAGTCCAGAGGAGGGCCATGAGGATGATAAGAGAGCTTGAGCACCTCCTGTATGAAGACAGGCTGAGAAAGTTGGGGCTGTTCAACCTGGATAAGAGAAGGCTGTGTGGAGACCTCAGAGCAGCCTTTCAGTGTCTGAAGGAGCCTCCAAGGATGCTGGAGAGGGACTCTTCATTAGGGACTCTATCAGTAGGACAAGGGGTAATGGGTTCAAACAGGGGAAGTTCAGGTTAGATATAAGGAAGAAGTTCTTTACTGTGAGGGTGGTGAGGCACTGGTACAGATTGCCCAAAGAAGTGATAAATGCTCCATTCCTGGCAGTGTTCAAGGCCAGGTTGGACATAGCCTTGGACAACCTGGTCTAAGGTGAGGCAGGGGATTGGAACTAGATGATCTTAGGATCGTTTCCAGCCCAAACCATTCTATGATCTAAGTCCACATAGATCTCCAATCTCTGTCTTCATGTTATGTAAACAAAGGCTAGCACTGTTTGACACACTACAGTTAAGTATTAGGAAGATACTGGCTTTCTGTGAGCATTCATTTCAACTCAGAGGATATTAGAGGCTTTTTCCTTACTCCAGTTAAATGAAAAAGCAAAAGATATATCCCATAGTTGGTCATGACATCAATTTCTTAATTATGTCACTCTTTGGCAAGCTGAGTAGTGCAAGGTTAACAGTTAGCAACATCAACTGTTTACTCTTCCACTAAAAGAAAAATGGAAGAGAATGTATTCATCTGACTTGTTATCATTAATAATATTTTATGAAACAACTCTGTTTACTACATTTGTTCTGCAGGCAAATTGTACTCCTTAAAAGAGAATAAAAATGAAGCTGAAGGCTCTGTGGCTACTGAAAGTCATATGCTTCATGACGCTTCTTTTGAAGGCCCTTCAGGATCTCAAAGGGATCCTGGAATAAAATTAAAAACCAGTGCAGTTTAGCCAAGTGCCTGTAGTAACTGTGTGTCTCTGTGTCCCAGGCTGTCTGACTCAAGGCATAACCCATCATCTGAGATTTCTGTGAACAGATGGTTGTTTCTTATCTCGTTCTTGGATTAGAGACAGGTAGCTTACTATGGAGCACTTAACTCTCAAGCTATCAGATGATCTCAGCAGTATGGAGTAGAATTTCTGACTTGGTTGTCATCAGTCCTCAACATCGGCTTCTGAGAGACTTGATCAAAACTGTAAAGTACCTATGCTGCAAATTTATTTCTGTTTTCTGTCTTCCTGTTTATCAGATTGGATGTACAATAATTTTTTAATGTTAGATGTTGAACATTCTCCACCTTTTAAATTCCATTCAGTTCTGCTCTCATTTCCTATTTAGTGGATTATCCTCCATGCCCCAGGGAAGATCTCCAATGGATGGGATTCACCACTGTCATTTAGAGTTCGACTTTGTTGCAGTCTGATCGATAATTAATGGGGTAGAAGGGATTGCTTGCATCCTGAACCCTAATGCAATAAATTACAGTATTTTTAAACCAGAATTTTCTTTAGAACAATATTTTTGTTTGGCTTTCTATTGAAATTTTTTTTTTGGGGGGGGGAGGGGGAGGGAGGGTTTATCTTTGACTTTAGCAGCTCTGATTAGTTTGTATTCGCTATTCACAGTCCCCTTAAGAAATCATAAAGCTTTATTTTGTCAGTCTTCATTATCCTAGCTTATTAAAGAATGCTGGAAATGCAATTAAGTATTTTTTTATTTAGATGTTCTAAGTTCTGTTTGAAGACTGACAAAATTTTGTCATTGGTGAGTCATTCTTACTATGGTTTTGGATTTATCATACCTGTCTGTCAACCCATGTTCATACAGCAGTCACGAAGACCATCAATTTGAGGCAGAATCCTAGCCTTATACGTTAGTTGAAAATGCTGGTTTGTTTCTTAATCATTTCCAGCTGACTTCTATCCTGGGTACGCAAAATCAGGTTTTACCTGAGGGAAGGGAAGAACAAGTATTTAGGAAAATTGGATAAGTATTTGTAAAACATTGAAGAAGTATAAAAGATACCAGCTTACTAAGCAGCCTTATCTGGTAGTTTAAATTGTGCATTTCTTATTTAGGAAACAAGTACTTCAGTTTGCCATTTTTATATAGGAAACCAGTGCACTTGTTTGATGATTCAGTGTACAAAAACCGTAACAGCATTAATTTCATGCCCTGAGCTGATTTCCTTCTGGAGATACAAACTTGAAAAGATACAGATGTCATCTTATTTATAGAAACATAGAATCATAGAATGGTTAAGGTTGGAAAGGACCTTAAGATCATCTAGTTCCAACCCCCCTGCCATCAGCAGGGACACCTCACACTAAACCATGTCA
>JARCZZ010046183.1:0-59055 GCA_030323915.1 Brotogeris chrysoptera | reverse complement strand
GGGAAGTTTAGATTGGATATGAGGAAGAAGCTCTTTACTTTGAGGGTGGTGAGGCACTGGAATGGGTTGCCCAGGGAAGTTGTGAATGCTCCATTGCTGGGGGTGTTCAAGGCCAGGTTGGACAGAACCTTGGGTGGCATGGTTTATTGGGAGGTGTCCCTGGGCATGGCGGGGGGGTTGGAACTAGATGATCTTAAGATCTTTTCCAACCCTAACTATTCTATGATTCTATGATTTACCATGTGTTTGGGCAACGCGTTCCACTTCGTCACCACCCTCACAGTGAAGAAATTATTTCTTATATGTAGCATGAACTTTGCCTGTTTAAGTTTAAAACCATTCCCCCTTTTCCCCCTTGTATATATTATATAGTATTATATACATCTATATAGTTCTGAATAGCAGATTTTTTTTCAATTCAAATATTGGATTCTTATGAAGTATTGTGATCTTTTAAGAAAGCATCTGCATTTATGCTTTGCAGTTTTGCTTGTAATGTTACTAATAGCCCTCAATTCACTTCCATTGTATGTGATTATGACAGAGCTTTTCCTTTTCCAGCAATCACTTATCTTTCCTCCAGGTACAGGCTGGATGTGTTCAGAAAAAATAATTACTGTAGGTTATTAGAGTTGCAATAAATTCTATACTTGGTAAGACTTTTTAAAAGCTGTGCTTAGTTTTGTTTCTGGGTTGAAAGTATGATGAGAAAGGATCATTTTGAGCTTGTAACAGCTGAATGACAAAGAATCTTTGCCTAATGCAGTGTTTTTATGCCTATGACCAGTCTATTCCAATTGTATTTCTGTATTTAAAATATTTATCATAACGCTTTCATCCATCTTGGAGAAGATGGAGAAGTTTATTATTGTTATTTAACAACAGTCGAAAATTCATAAGAAAAAATAATTTGTAATCTAATTCACAGTTTGTAAGATTTACAGGGAAGGTTTGTAAGGTTTATAGTTAAAGAACATATAAGGCCACATTAAATATGTGGAATAGAAAGGAATACTGAATTTTTTCCTTACTTAAAATGGTCTAAGTTAACCTTTTAACCCATAATCACTTAGACATGTGGGTGGGTATGATACTATGGCTTGGCTATTTTATGATACATCAGCTCTTCTGCAGTAATTGCCAGTGGATTTGCTTTTATTTCCCGTGCAGCAATACATTCCTAGTAGTGTATTTTCTCTAAGGGGTGATAACTTGAAGTATTTTGTTTTTTAAAAACAGAGGCTTCAGATGGAGCAGCTGAAAAGTGGCGGCTTGCACCACACTAATTGTCTAATGGATGCGTCTGAGAGGGCCTAATGGTTAAAAAAATGTCCCGCTTCACTGGGGTAGATTCAACTCTACCTGAAACAGCAGTGATTCTCATATCTTGAGTCATGCATTATCAACCTATTTCTACTAGCTGAGGAATGAGGCAATACACATTTCCTAGGTTAAGAGGCATATATACTGAGAGCTTTGCGTTTATCAGATTCCTTCAAATGATTGTAAACATTTTAGTGTTCTTATTACTTTATTCATAACTTTCAAGAATTTACTTTGCACTTTCTTTACAATACTACAAAGAAATTAGGGCTATTGCTTGCATAACACATGTAAGAATGTTTAATGGGTTGATTTAATTTATTATAACATTGATATTGGGAATGTCTGCATTTATCTTTAGTCTGAATACAGGTTCAGTTAACGTAATTACTACCCCGTTGATTTGAACCTATAGTTTCACAAGCTGACTGACAGTTTAAAACTCATGATAAATGTCTTTTGAGCTGTTGGGTTTGTGTGTGGTGTTTTGTTTGGGGTTTTTTTGTTTGTTTTGGTTTGGTTTTTTTGTGTGTTGGTTTTTTTTTTTTTAATGTATTTTGTTTTCTTAGGGAATATTTCACCATTTTGCATATGAAGATTTAGGTTAAAATTGCTGAAGTCCAATGAATATTTAGTTGGAGAATTGTCTCCACTGCTGTGGTAGGCAGTTTGAGTCATTTACTCCCATTCCATCACCATTTATCTAAATTGTGAGTGAAGAACAATCTCTCAGTCTTTAACTGCCTATAATGGTGTAAACGTGCTGTTCAGGATGACAGATTTTATCTGCTCAGTGTAGTATGTTGATTTCTCAGCAGTTTTAAGTACTTTTCCCTTCCCACCAGCCTGTGGCAATTTGGTTCTAACATTTGCATGTTAATAGAATAAAAAAAGTCAAATTTACATCTTTTACCACCAGTAATCGTTTTCTATACAGACTGATGATGCAGTAATGAACTAGTTATGAGAGGGCAACTCATGAATATAAATAGTTCCATTTTACAAGTATTTTGCCAAGGTCAGTGGGAGAGAGGAGGGAGGTCAGAAGTAGCTCCTTAGTCACAGTCACATCTGGAGCTGAAACAAACTCTTTCTTTGTCTCTAGAAATTTGGCAGTGTTTTAGGGTTGCCAGAGTTTAGATGCTAAAATCTGGGACAATGGCAGAGAACTAAACTGTGCACGCATAGATTAGCTGTCCATGGAAAGTACAATTTATCTGCATAAACCCCACTTTCTGTAGATGCCCCGCAGCCTTGATTTTTGTGTGTTTGGAAGAAAACCTGTTTCCACAGAAATACAGGAAAAGCCATACCGTATATACTTTTCATAATGCATTGGATTTGACCGCTAGAACACAACTTCTTAATTATACAGGACATCTGGCAATCCTATGAGGTTCAGTCTGTATTTTTTCCTCATCACAGAAGAAATATTAATGCAACAGCAGAAGCATTCTTTGGATACAGTCATTATTGTTCAAGATAGCATCACTGGCACTTGTTTTTTGACCTCTAAACTTGTTTCTGCTTGGCAGTGGCTTTTGGTATTGTCCAAGTGCAGACTGGTGTCTTCTCAAAGAAAAAATATTTTTGTTTTCTTATCAGTCAATCTGTCCACTTAAGTAGTCTCTGTTATCATAATATTATAAAATGCGACTCACAAATTGCTTCTGAGGAGAGGGGAAGCATGTCTGCAAGTTCCAGAAAGGATGGTGCTCATGTGGGTCTTGCAGTTTCTCAGTTTAATACTGGGTATTAAGGAATTGTTTTGGGAACATAAGGTTTTCAGGGAAAGAAGGCACAGGTTGTCTTAGAAGAAAAAATAAATAAAAAGTTAGCAATTCAGGAGGATAGACAGTTTATATTATTGCCACAAACAATACCAAGGGCCACCCTGGTGGGCGCTTTCTAGAAAGTTATTTTCCAACTGAAGGAGTTTCCTTTTTTTTTAATGTGTACAATGGTTATTTTTCTTCCATAATCCAACTTGTCAAACTGATCGAGTACATAAACTTTTTTCGTAATTGCTGACCAATCCTGTAGTTTCACAGAGCAAATATTTCATGTTTGACAGTCATTATGCATGATCAGTCTAGAATAATGCTATAGAGGAATTATTGAACATATGCTCTAGAGTAAGATCATTGACCCTTAGCTGTCAGCTGTTTAATAAATCAAGCATTGTGTCATTATGCCCCCTGAAACATTCCCACAGGTTTGAAGTACTGTTTAGATAATTGACCTACCATTTTTCAAATTCAAGGCCCTTTATGTTAGAGTTCAGTGTAAAACTGGGTGCTATATAGATTTGGGAAACTTGAAGTACTTTTAAATGACCTAATGGCCATGGTGATACGCATCTGAAATGATAGAGTTGTGGTAAAAGGTTTTAAATGTGTTTATTTTTTTCTGCTGCTTCAGATGAGGAATGGTTCATAATCTGCTGTTATCTGAGCTGGAGTGAAGGCAGGAGCAGCATTAGTTTCCTTAGGGCACCATCTGCCCAGTGCTGTAGCTGTAACACATTACTGATGGGTCCAGAGGGAACATTAAGCTGCGTGACTTATTTGATTTCTGGTATCTCAGGTAGTTTGTCAGAATGGTAGCTTGAAAACAGGAGGCATCCTTAGACCTTTAGAAGTTTCAAATGACAATGCTGTTTGAATTCAGTGTTCAGTAGTTGCTCACAAGTTGATGACTAGCTCAGTGCTATTATTACAGTGATTTGGATCAATGCAACAAATAGTGGGAAATGAATGGTGGAGGAAGGTACTGGAATTTCTTATTAAGAAATTGATGATAGAGAAATCAGCCTGTAGACTTCTGTATGTTTTCGTACCACTAGAAATATCTATTGGTTCTATTTGGTTTGTGTTTTAATAATGAATATTTCTATACTCCCCTTTTTATTTCAAAAATACAGTGGCTGGTATAGAAAAGCAAACAAGGCAAAATGCAAACTCTCTCTCTTTCTCTCTGTCTCTCAAGTGGTGTGACTTCATAAGTGGTCTGTCACCCTTTTCCCCCCAAAATATCCTAAGAAATCAATTTCTTCCCTGGTTCCAAAGTTATTCAGTGTGTTCAGGTGTGGGCATACAAGCAAATTATTAGAACTTTTCCAGAAAACAATATAAAGAATGAAGAAAAAATATTGGAACTTGCTCAAAATTTTAAAATACTGTTGGGTCTCATTTGGGACTACAGACCTGATGTGCACTAATTTTAACTGCAGTTCGTACAATCACACAATGGTTGAGGTTCAACTGTACCTCTGAAGAGCATCTGTTCCAACTCCCCTGCTCAAGCAGGACCACTTCCAGATAACAAGTGATGGCTTGAACTAAAGATGGCATTTTGTCTGGGGAAAATAATAATACAAAAGCTATTCTTGTGGTGTTTTTTGTTTTTTTGTGGGTTTTTTTGTTTTGTTTTGTTTTTTTCCTATAATAGACTAAAGATCTTATTTTGTTAATTATTTCTTATGAAGATCAAGCATAACATAGAGAAGAAATGCAGAATTACTAAATATCTTAAATCTTTATTTTAAGAATGAATAAATTTTGATGGTTCTGCTTTAGGAAGATTGTGCAGCTTAACATTCAAAAGACAGCTGAACTTATATATTTTCAATATATTGGCTGTTACATTGAAAAGTTAACTGATAGAGTTTATTCAGCTGGTTTCTATTGAAGTGTAATAGGCTTAAAATGTGTCATTGTAGAATAAAGTTAATTTCTGATGTAATACTTTTGATCTTCCTCAGTTTGTAGCACTTTGATTTTCTTGTAAATGCCTTTTTGACACTGTTATAACTTCTTTAAACACACAAGTACGCACTGGGTGGGTGTGTGTTTTAAAAAAAAACACAGGAGCTTGCATTATAGATAAAAAATATTGGAAACCAATTCTTAAGTCATTTTATACACTGAACTTGTATTGTTACTTGTGAATCATGTAGCTTTCTTTTCATTTTTTAAGTTAAGCTTGATACTTGCTCAAATGGACTTTATTACAAAACCCCAAATCTTATCTTTTTACAGATCATACTAGCCACATTTATATTGCATAAAAATGTGTTTTCTTTTATTGTTATACAAAATCATTATTTATGGGTTTAAATCCGCAGTACTGTGAAGCGGAATGGAAAATTTCGTAGCTGTGCCCTGCAATGGCTGACTAAAAGTGCTCATCTGGCCCTTCAAGCACTTGGAGTATGCTAGTGTCTGACAAATAGCTTCTTGTTTGTTAGGTGGTCTAAAATGGTCACTCCTCAGTTTATGCTTCATTATTCTATTACTGCTATTGCTTTGTTAAGTAAATGGCAGGCCTCAATACATGCATGCCTGTCCTATCACATTCACTTGACGTTCCTGGCAAGTGTTTGTACTATCTGTGTAAATAATAAAGTAATTGCATGCCTATAGGAGGTTTTTCTAAAATTAGTTATTACCTGGGTAAATATCATGTCATAAAAGCTTGTAAAGTTATTGTCTATCTAAGTATCTTTAAAGATTTTGATTGCTTTTGTTGGATTGCTTAAAGGTGGCAAATGTGTTTGTAAGTATTGACAGTGCACCTCATATTGAAATGTATTCAAAGGCTTACAAAGCTAAATTTTGGATGGTACAAGCAACAAAACTATACTATGGCTGAGGTTGAAGATAGCTGTCATCCTAATCTGAATCTGAGGGGTAACTGCATGGGCTCAGCATTTCTCTGTGGTATGGGAATTAGAAAGAGGGTCCAATGGCAGGAGAGAGACTGCAGCTCCTTTACATTACTTAATTGTTCCGAGGGAGGTTGCCTGACGCTTTCTTATGTCATTCACAAGTTCGTGCAATAGATTTAAACTGTTATATTTTATTTTTTACAAATTAGGAGAGCAGAAAGAGCAATTCCTGTAGAGGAAGAAGTATATTTATTCAGTAAACAGTACTGCAGCTATAATATATATTTTAGCTCAATTTCCAAAGTCAGTGAAATGTAGATGATTCAGCCTTGTAGACAGGAAGATGCAAGAGACTGTTTGTGCTATCTGTATTTGCCTGTACAGCTGTCTTCTCTTTCCTGCTAGCTTGTGAACCTGGTGCATAATTTCAAAAAAAATGTTAGAAATGTAGTTCTTTTACTGATGACCCAGTTCCTTTAAGTGTTGGGGTTGTAATTATAAGGATTTCATTGTAAGCTTCTGTGTGAGGTCTACTAGTTGACTGAGATTACCTGCTTGAGAAAGACCTAGCAAGCATTTTAAGTGAATGGCAGTCTTAGTTTCAATTTAAATTTAAAATTGTTAGACTTTTCCCTTTTGCTTCTTCACCATACATGATTTCATTCAGTTAATTTAGGGGCATTCATGTGGCATTTTGATGTTTTGTTTTTGCTCTTTTTTAAACTTTCTCACTTCAATAGTGAGTCCTTTCCAAAAGATTCACTGAAATTATGAGGAGCAGAGTTCCTTTCTGTAAACCTTTAGCTTCATTGCAGGTACCAGGTAATCAAGCAGGAGTTTCCCTTCTGCCTTGTTATCCTTAGGTTTCTAAAGATGTGGAGTTCTTTATGGTCCTGTCTTACTCCACCTGCTCTTTGTTTATTCTAAATGTGTCTTGTTGAATCAAGTAGTTTGAGTGGGTGTGTGACTGTTATGTACCTCTTTGAAGTTGTTTATATTGTTGGAATTATAATTTATCAAACTAATTTTGATCTTATGTTTTCTAGTATACTGCTTTATTAAGTGCAGTTATAATGATTTTTTAATTTTTTATTTTAAATTTTGCTACAAGTGCAAATAGAATACCAGGCTTTATGAATATTTTTTTTTTTATTTTGTGGGAGAAAGAGAAAGGAAGAAGGTAGAGAGATGACTGATTTAGGCATCTCCTTAGTTTTTCTATTCTTGAAACCAAAATTAACTTCTATGCGCTTTTCTGGGGAAGTTATGTTGGGATAGGGCTTGTAGCAGAGTTACAGTTGCATTTTTCCTTTTAGAATATCTTCCATAGTAGTGACTGTTGCCAAGAAGTGATACTGTAATAATAATTTGGCAAACAACTATTCCTGCTATGTTATGAAACCAAACAGAAACCCACCACCAAATAAGGCATATTTACATGTTTAATAATGCTTCTGTTTTGCTTTTTTTTCTATTATGGATGTGGATTAGTGTGTGTTCTCTTTATAAGCCTGGAGGTAGTATCCTAATACATAATTTCTGCAGTTTATGTGTCAAAATACAAAGTGTGGACTAACGTATTTAGCTCTAACATAGTCTTAACATTTTTCCTGATGAAGAGAATGCCCCCCAGAGACTGAAACATGTGCAGTCCTTCCTTTTCTTATATTTTGACAATTAGTGAAAATTTGTTGTGAACAAAAGAGCATTGAAAAAATTAATTTGATATGTTACAACTGTCAAAACTTACTCAGATGTGCTCAGCTTGACTCTTGCTTGCTACTTGCCAAAGAAAAATAATCTTTGGCTGCTTTTCAATTTGCGGCTGGAGAGGATTTCTTTATTACTTTCTTAAATTTTTCATTTTTTAAAGAACAAAATATACGAAACTCAGATGGTAACACTTGAAAGAAGACAATGGAAATAATGTTTGTTTTAATTCTCTTGCATAAGTAGGGCAAAATAATGTCACTTTATAATCATTGGCCCTTTTCTTGAATCACGGTCCCCTGTGATCCTGAATGAAAGACGGCGTTGCATGAGTCTTGAGACTTAAGCAATTATGTAAGATACCTTCCTGCAATTTAAGTCTTGTCATCTGGTTTCATGTTTTTAAAAAAGCTTGCCAGCCTTTAGGTGAAATGTAATTTCCCACTTTATCTTGTGTAAAAGCTGATAAGAAAGAAAGGTCAGGTGGTGCTGCAGCATCCATATACTGTGGTTGAGTTGAATGCTGGGAGTTCCTTCAGGCGGTCTCATACTCTCTCAGCCCTGTTCTGAGCCCCAAGATTGAAAAATGCTTGCATAATCGGGTACTGTTTTGTGACTTATTAATTGCTCTCTTGGGTATATGGTTGCATGTGAGCCAGATTGGCTACTTTCCCAGCTTGCATCACTGGCAGCTGTTTTGCTTGAGGCAGATGGCTTGCAAGAGAAGCACCCATAAATTAGGACATTGCTACTTTTTTCACACCATTCTGTGAGGGAGGACCTGATGAGATGACTTTTCACAGTGGGGTCTTTTTTGTGCACCCTGCTAAATATTTTTGTAAGCTTCTAAATAGCACATTTTACAATCATCTCTACTTTTAGAAAGACTTTTAGGGTAGTACAGACACTACAATGTAGTCAGCATGAAAATGTTAAATTATATTAAGAACCATGAATGATTTTTTTCCTGCATGAAAGAAGATTCTGAAAAAAAAAATTTATATCAGAAAGAGAAAAGAGCCTTTATACCCTTTATATAATAAGAGTATGACCATTTTTAAGGGTGGTAGCTGAAAAGGAAATAGAATATTGTATGATGGGAAAACATCAATATTCTACTGAAGTGTTTTAGACATATTTGTGGGTGGCATTTTTCTTCTGGACTTTGTACTCAGAGTTCCCATGTAGAAGTTTAATAGCCAAACTTCCAGAAAGATACTTCTAAAGAGTAGTAAGAGACTTGTGCAGTATTTTTGTAGTTAAGAATTCTGTTGTTATGCTTCTCCATCTATATGTTCATCCTGTAGGTGTACATATACTGCTGCTCTGGAAACTGGAAAATTTCTTGCATAAGCGGGACCCATGGACAGACACACATAAAATTAACCTTGGCTTTCTATGCATCTCCACACCATCATAAACCAAAAATTTAATCCTAGAATCATCATTTCTAAAAACAACACAGCATTTTTAAGCCAGAGCAATTCACTACTTTTGCTGTCTGGTTATTCTTTTGTTCCTGTACTGCTGTATTTTGTTAAAGCAAATTACTTTTGGTCTTTTCTAGTCTGGCCTTCAGAGTTCCTTCTTTGCCATTGACTGTGCCTATGATCCTCCAGTGGGCTTTAAGAATCGCCTTTGCCATAGAGGCTGCTTCTGAAATTCACGTCTGTTTACATCTCTGCAATAAGGCATGCATTTGAGAAATGTAATATTTGATTTGGACTCATACTCAAGCAAGTAAAGGATTATTAGAGGAAACGTCAATAATTTCCTCCAGTGAAGTCCTAGGCTTTCATGCTGCGGTGGCAAGGTGGGAAGGTTTCTAAATCTAACTCAGGGCCAGTTAGGGCATGCTATAAAGGAGAGAAAAAATAGGCTCTGAAGAAGAATTGGTCTCTAACCAAATTTAGCTTGGAGAAAATAGTTTTTCCATCTTCCCTGGGGAAACAGTCCTCTTAAGTTGAGCTGTGTCAGAGCTTCTGATCTACAATATTGGTCCGAGCTGTCTTTGTATGTGGGCTACTGTTAAGTCTCTGTGTTTCATTGCCTTCTTGCCTTACGGCTGAAGAAGAAATGCAGAGCAGCTCTGCTTACAATCTAGCCATAGAACCAAAGTCTATTTGTCTTTATTATGCTCTTATTTATAAATTACATTTTAGTTGTTAAAGCATTAAAATAGTTTAGCTGTTGTGGTTATGACGAGTGTCTGATTTCCCCCTCCCTCACCAATTTTTACTCTTCTTGAAATGCAAATTTTTACTTTTCTTGAAATGCCACATTTGTTCATTTTGCTACTGAGAGCAAATGCTGAAATATAACAGTGGTCTTCCTGCTCTACTGAACTTGTATAATTCCTCTTTGTATGTGCAAAAGATACCTTAGGTATGTGTGTATTCATTTCAAGAAGAGAAGGAAGTTAGGATCTGAAAATAGATATGAACTATCTCTTGCTCTAAGTGTTCAAATCAGAATTATTTTATTTTATTTTTTTTTTAGTAACACTAGTTTTGGGAGGATGGATTTTCTGTGCTCCCACATAGTCCGTAAAAATTAGGAGATTTAAAACACTTCTGGTTAAGCTGCATATGACATAATGTACAGAAAATATCTAAAGCATTCATTCACATGTACTCTCTTTCAACTCAAATTAGCTTTGTGAAAAGACCCAGTTATTCTTATAAAAATAGGCTTCAGAGTAAACCAGTGGGTAGTTATAGGATGCGTGCAGAAATTACTGCAATCTGCTCTGTGGTATGTCAGTAAAGAATAAAAACAGTCCCATTGAGCCTAATATTTCATAACTTTGACTGAGTCTATCCAGTTTTATCTTCTGCTATTGAACCTTAACTTGGCTGCTCTTCGTCAATGTTAAATGATACTTTTGGCAATTGGTGGCGTAATTGAAGCACAGGAAACCCAGGTAACTGCAATCACAGAGTTCCAAAGTAAGAAAAGCATCTTCCCTGTTTGTGTTAACCTGCTAAATTTGTCTGTCTTCCTCAAAATAATGGAGAGATTTGGGGGATTTTTGTTTTTCCTGCCATGTACTTCCTACTGGCTGATCTCTGGGTCAGAATCCCTGGTAATATGTATGTCAATTAGCCCATGTCTTGCAGATGTAATTGCCCTTATAGGCCAGCTGACTGTCCTTGGCAGAAACAAATACTAAAAAGTTAAACAGTATGACCAGAGAGATAAAAAAAAAAAAAAAAAAAAAGGCAAAGATGGTAACACAGAAGAAATCATTCTTTCTTGCCATGTATTTCAGAGAAGCTTTGTCAATCTATTTCCGCATTTCTGAGTTCATGGCTCCCTGACTGTAATCTTTTGTTTGAAATATTTGATCTGTAAAGTATCTTTACTTTCAATTCATGACATTTAAGTTTATATGTCAGTGATTTTCTTTCCAATTGCACCAACATAAATAGACCTTTTGCTATATGAAATTCGTTTATTTCTGACCGCAGTGGTTTGAGCCCAGCTGGCAACTAAGTACCATGCAGCCACTCTCCCTGAAACCCCGACGTGCTCTTAAATACAGATTATTTGCTGTTATTTGCTCCAATAAAAAAATTGGACTGAAGAGACAAATACTATCTACATATTTACTGCTACTTTTTCAGGGGGATAAGATACCAATTATTTTGGTTATCCTTACTTCAAAACATTCCTGCTTAAATATGAGAATTCAAGTAGTTTAACCTTACGTTATTCTATTTGCAGTTGGGTAAAGAAATTGTTTAATAATTGACATGAAGAAATCTAGAGTGGTTCATAAGAATAAATGCCCTTCACTTGAGGGTCAACAGAATAAATGCCCTTCACTAGAGGATTTGCTCCTTTTCTCTTTCCCTGTCATATGATCATCTTTAATTAAAAGCACATGTAAAGTTATGTTTAAAAACCATTCATTTTATTTGATCCATACAGTGTAATGTGCTCAAGATAGGATGAGAAAGTTGGGGGCTGTTCAGCCTGGAGAAGGCTGCGTGGAGACCTCATAGCAGCCTTCCAGTATCTGAAGGGGACCTGTAGGGATGCTGGGGAGGGGCTTTTCATGAGGGACTGTAGTGATAGGACAAGGGGTAACAGGTTCAAACTTAAACAAGGGAAGTTTAGATTGGATATAAGGAAGAAATTCTTTACTGTGAGGGTGGTGAGGCACTGGAATGGGTTGCCCAGGGAAGTTGTGAATGCTCCACCGCTGAGGGTGTTCAAGGCCAGGTTGGACATAGCCTTGGATGGCATGGTTTATTGGGAGGTGTCCCTGCCCATGGCATG
Organism: Brotogeris chrysoptera; assembly: GCA_030323915.1. Taxonomy (NCBI): domain Eukaryota; kingdom Metazoa; phylum Chordata; class Aves; order Psittaciformes; family Psittacidae; genus Brotogeris; species Brotogeris chrysoptera. The sequence goes on along the minus strand of JARCZZ010046183.1, from coordinate 47,069 downwards.
GGGGTTGGAAGTATATGATCTTGAGGTCCTTTCCAATGCTAACTATTCTATGATTCTGTGATCATCAGCCATCACAATCAAATTAAAAAATAAATAGTTATGTAGATTGAACAGATCATGGACCTTTGCATGACAAGCTGAGCAGTCTGGAAAGTGCATTTAAAATATTAAGTAAAACTCTGAAAGAAAATAGCAAGCTAAGAAATAGTAATTTAGAAACTCTCCAGAATATTCGTCCTTCCGTATTTCTCCTTTTTCCTCCCTCAAGCTCACCTAGTTTCTCTCATACCAGTACTATTAAAACTATTGAAGAATAAAAATGGGAAAGAACTGAGCATGTTTTCATTTAGAACTGTAGTTGGTAATAAACATCATTTAAATAAAAATTTCAAATTCAACTTCTGAAGGTCTCTAGCAAGTCTTAAGGAAAGTGCTGATCTAAAGAGTTCTTACACATCTTTCCTGAGTTGTTGTTCTTTTAAGTTATTTGTTTATACAATATTCAGTTTAGAGGAGTCTGCATTTTGACTTTTAAAGCAGGTATAGTTATGATCGTGACAGTGCCTGTCATAGAATCGTAGGATGGTTAAGGTTGGAAAAGATGTTAAGATCATCTAGTTCCAGTCCCCCTGCCATGGGCAGGGGCACCTCACACTAGACCATATTGCCAAGGCCCTGTCCAACCTGGCCATCTTCAGATTAGACTTGCAGGTCAATCTGGTCTTCAAGAAGTAGGTTCTGATTGGATGTGCTGATAAACAGTTCATCATTAGTTAAGTATAATTGTAAGGAAGTTCTCAGCTCTACTGGATTGCAATCTCCAGTTTGGTTCAGTTTTGTGTTTATTTTAATATTTCATGTGGCAGTCTATTATTTGGAGATCTAAGCCGCTGTAAATCCTGCTCTTTTCCCTATTTGTCAATAGTGAACGTTCCTGATTATTTTTAGTTTCAAACCTGATACTCACATTTTGGAAGAGAAGCAAAGTTGAGATACATTAAATGAAAACACTTTATAGCTTACTTTTTCAATGGATTTTCTAAGCGTTATGCAGGTTGGTGTTTCTTCATTTATTTTGTTGTGTTAGTTTGCCTATGCTCTAGTATGACAGAGGTGACAATACTTTTAGTTCAATGATATCTTTTAAGAAACTTTCATAATGGGATTAGTTACTTTATGTACCCATTTCTGTAGAGTTTGTGCGTATATACATATATCTGTATAAACATGTATAGATATATGCATACATGTATATGTAAAAATAAAGGAAGTCTGAAAAGGAAATGCAATAGAGGTTTTCCAAGCTCTTTGATCTGCCTTGTATTTAAGTTTTGAAGAAGGTACCTACTTAAGTTTTTTGTGGAGGAGGGCTCTAGGAAAGAATGTCAATTACTCTGTAAAAGGTACAAATGGATTGTCATATTTAAGCTAAAATATAAACAAATCTGGTGATTAGCATGTATGTTTTTAAAACTGTATTTCTTTTAAAGGGAATGACTGGGCCATTTGGAACTCTCTGGAGGGACTAGGAGACTGCTGCTGCCCTTGGCAACATATTGAGTGGGGGGAAGAGGGGAGCTTCCAGGCTGCAAGTGTGGAGGAACAATGAGATTTACAGAAAGGCACTGGAGATCCGTAGTTCAACACAGATGGATGAGAGGAGCCACTCCATAACCAGGCCTTAGAAGGAAACTTCCTAAGGATATAAAAGGATAGTACAGTTTGCTGCAACTAGGAAAATTGATAAGATGGGCCCATTTAATTGGACCCATCATCTCCATTAATTGGAGATAATATCAAACTGGTCCACCCAGCGTTTTTTATGGAGTAGGTTTTTTTTCCCCTTTGGGCTTCTCAGCCGTGTTTTGAGAAATGACAATTTGGGCTGTCCTAGCTAGAGGGATATGTCTGGGATGTGTTGAATAGCCATGGATTGGTCTGTGAACCTTTTTTGACATCCTTGGTTACATTTAGCTTCTTTAAAACCTGCAGCAATGACTGCAATAATTTAATTATGTGGTGTGTGAGATTTATCCTTTGGTTTGTTTTAAGCCTGCTGCCAGATAATCTAGTTACATGGTCCTCATTCATGTTCTTGTGAACAGTGACTAACGGTTCTGTATTTATCTTCTCCATAACCTTGGTAACTACATAGCATTGTTACAATCCTGTGTTTTCCTCACATTTAGAGGGATGTCAGTCTGTGTAGCTCCTCACAGTAGAAACTGCTCCATATCTTTGATTTCTCTTATAGCATGTCCTTTTTTATTTCTTCTATGCTTATAGATCTACGTGCAGTATTCAGTGTGGGTGTAGCATGGATTTATGCAGTGACACTTCTGTATTGTTTCATGTTCATTCTCTAATATTTCATTTAATGTTGAGAATTGGGCTGATGCAAATGACTTCAATATCTCTTTGCTGGTTGCTATTGGTGTAATATGAACCCAGCTTTCTGAGTAACTAGTTTAAAAATTATTTTGGTTCTCAGCATTTACTCATCAGCTAGTACTGAATTTCAGCAATGTCTTATTGCCAATTTATTCTCTATATTAAGATCTATTGATGTTTTTCATGATCAAATCTGTTTCTGACTATCCTCAGGAATTTTGCATCATCAGTGCCTGTTGACGCTTCAGACTTCTCTTGCCTTTTCAATTCATTTTGAGTGGGTTGATTAAGATAGATCCCAGATTGAGCCTTTGAAGTGCCACTGGCCATTTTTTTTTTCTTTTTGTGAAATTTCTACTCTTATTTTTTACTTTCTATGTTTTAATAAATTAGTAACCCAGAGGAGAGCCATCTCTTTCTTCCCATGTAAATACGATTTCTTCAGGGAGGTTAAGGGGAAACTGTGTCCAAGATTTTTGTTGGTTTTGTTTAAGATCAAAGTACACCAGCTGACTGGTTCACTTCTATTTGTGTGTGCAGTCTGTTTCAAAAGTAGATTTGTTGGCCATAGTATCCATGTATGAAAATCCTACTGATTTTTGTGTATGTGTCATTTAAATGGTGCATCTATAAACTCATTTTGCAGGGTTTCTCTGCCCCCACCTTCCCAGTTTCTGTCCATTTCCTCTGGCAGTTTCCCCACATTCTTCAGGATCTCTTTAGAAGCTGATGTAATAGCTGCTAATTTCTAGTCCTGTGATACAAGACACAACTTGTGATTGGTTATACCACATTATACAGATTTTACTCCTTTGAAGGTTACTATAATTAAATCTTATCTTTTGTGAGTTGGTTCAGGCGTGATTAAATATTTGATTATTTATTTTGGCCAGTCTATTTCCTTATTTAGTTTGTATGTACTTTACAAGGGTATTTGACTAATATATACATTTTGAATATAATAAGTTAACTGATACATTAAAAATACTCAGAAGAAAAAAATTCTAATTGCTACATTTCAGTGTAAAAATTGTAATTAAATGTTTTAGAGGATGTATGTGTTAATTTTAGAAATAAAACTATAATTCCTGCCATGAATAAAAGTTTGTTTTTAAAGCATGAGGTATATTATGAGGCATTCAGTTAAACACCCTCCTCCCCAACTATATAACCATTTGCCTTTTGGAAGACTCATAATCTTTATGAAATGGAATAGCCAATTACAATGGTCTGATTAATGTTGTAAAAGTTTTTTTTGCTTGCCTCATTGGGACAATATTTTTAGAGTTAGATACTGCTGGGAATCTTGGCATCACATAGTTTTTCTATGGTTAGTGTTAGTTTTAGATTCTAGGTATTTTCATCTTTTCTAGTTAAAAAAAATAAATAAAATCCAAAGATATGCAAGAGGAGATGCTAGCTGAGAGTTGAATTTGTTGATAGGAACAGAATTAGTCACAGATGAGCATGGACTTGTTTTTGTTAGGTTCATCTCATTAATAGCTATTTTGAAAACATAGTTTAAAAGAGACTTCATAGAAAACACATTAAAGGCTATTAGTAAAAGGCAGAGAAATAAAATTTAGTGGTGCTCCCCAAGGAAAAGTTACTTTGCATGCATTTATAACATTCGATAGATTTATTGGGCATGCTACACTGCAACTTTATAGTAATCCTTGTCCCAAATGGCAAATGATGTTCTCACTGGCAGTGTTGTTCACTATTGTGATGATTTTGCTAAAAATGCCTTGCAGTTTAAAAAAACTTCCCAATGTTCTTCTTGTATAGAAAAGGCTGGTGAGCTAGTCTTACAGTCTTACAATTGCTGGAAAACACTTGACCCATCTTGATCTTCTGCTTTCATGTTAGTTTCTCCATCTGAGCCGTGCTATCAAATAAAAGAAAAAAAAATAATAGTGAAGTCTGGGTATTTTTAAGATCATTTCAACTTGATTTATCACAAGGTTTGAGGTTTTTTTTTGGGGTATCAGTTTCACTTTTTGAAATCTTAGGGTAAACACTTATAGAAGCAGAAGTCGGTAGGTTACTTAGAATAAGAAACATGTCAACTTCACTATTTTTCACAATTTTCTTCTGTGCTAGAATTTCCTACACCTGAATGTTTCTACATTCAGAAACCTTTGCAATAAGAATGTTGTACCTAATTGTAACTTGTGCTCATCAACTGGGCAGCAAAGTGGCTTAGAGAGCAAGTCAAAATGCTGGAATGAAAACAGGCTTTTGGATAGGATACTACATACATACGTTACCTTTGTATGTAGTAGGTTATACAGTATGTCTTGTCTTCAGCCAAGGAAGAGACGATGATAGTTTGAACAGCAGAATGGAGCATAACTTATGAAGAGGCCAATGAAGAAAAGAACCTGTAGTTTTGAAGATGGTGATTGTGGCACAGAGATGATTTTTCTTTCCTGGAAATGTACCATTAATTACCATATTAGCAGAGTGTGAAATTCAGCATATATCTATATAAAGTGAGTACATTTCAGGAGGATGTGCTATTGTATGTTATATAAAAAAAAAACCAAACCAACACATTTCTCAAGGACTTCTGGAGTTTCATGGTACTGGGAATTCTTTTTCCATCTTTTAACTGAAAACTGAGCTTGTTCATTCCTCAATCTTTTTGTAGATAGCCTTTTCACAGCAAGATTAGCAAGTGCCACAGAGATATCTGACTGCATACTCTCTTCCTGGATGGATGAGTTTATAAAGTTTTGGGTTGTTTGTGGGGTTTCTTTTTCTTTTTCTTTTTTTTTTTTTTTCCTGTTTAGAGCAGCATCACAACATTACTATGTGGAAAAGAATTTTCTCTGTTTTTTCAAATCTGCTGCTGTTTGACTTTTTTTTTTTTTCCTCAGCTGCTTATGGAGCTGCCAACTAAAGTACTACTTAACATGAATACATTAGAGAAAAGTAAATTGGCACTTTCTGTAGAATGCAGCAATTTGCATTCCCTTGTTCTTCTCTGTTTCTGACAGCAATCTGTATGACGCTCTTCAGACTCTCAATATTTTTTCCCCCAAGAGATCTCATCTTGTATTTCCTGGCACTTCAACCAGAAACATGTCCATTAAGTTTGGGGGTTTTTTAATACTGATCTGACTTTCACTAACAAGTGCTTTTGTAATCAGACTTATAATTCTACTCTCATCTGTTTTTAAATTATTGCTTTTAATTCTTTAGCTTGAGCAGCTGAGAATTTAGTTAGCTCAATCCCCATTCATAACTTCCAACCACAGCACTGCAGCAATATTTGCTTTCCTTTATGACTTAATATCTTCTTTGGCTTCTTGACCAATTTCTTTCAGCTTACTTCCCTAACTTCAGTCCCTGTAATGCTTCTTTTTGGGTCATCATCAAGTTATATAAAGAAAACAAAACTGTTTTGTGTAAAACTTGTACCTTGTCACAATTTTGTAAAAATCCTTAAGACAACAGTTAATGCAATAAAATAAAAAAGTGGCTGTGTTCAGTCATTTTGTTACTCTAAAGGTGCTGTGTCTCTGATATAGCCTGGGGGATTTGAAAATACAGCCTCACAGTCTGAGAAGAATAGTGTCTTGTGCCTGAAGTTAGCTTGGGGGACAACTGTAAGGTTTTGCAGAAACAAATTGTTCAGTGGATAGACTTCATGAAAGTGCTGCTGATTGTTTGCTTCCCCACTGTAGGAATTCAGTGCTGACAGATTCAGAATGGAAGGGAACTTTGTATAATCCTTATTTAACTTGTGAAATGCCTTGGTGTATGATACTGTGTCTGCCAGAAGTTTACGTAGATTCTGAAAAGATGATCAGAGAAATGCAAAGGTGAAAAATCTACTGACCTTTGTAATATGCAAGGTATACAACTTAGGGCTCCTTGTTGCTGAGGCTGACAAATATTCTGAGAATTAATGCAGTTTAGTTACAAATATTCTTATCTTGAGGTTGGTCTAGATGATCGTTTGGTCTAATTTATTTGATGTGACCCGTTCTCACATTCATGTTAGTTTTTGGCTGACAGAGTTGCACAGTTTAATTTTAAGATGCTTGTTTGAAGGGTATTTGGGAGGAGAGGAGAAATGTTAGTATTTTTATGAGATTTTTATAGAGAAGGTTGTTATAAAAATCTTTGAAAAAATCAGTATCTCCTTTTCTTCAGCTCAGTTTGGAAAAAAAAACCAACTTGAGGTCATATGAAATAGTTTCTCTCTGCTGAGAGGAAAAAAGATCTTGAGACTCATTCCTCTATCTCTAGTGTAAGAGGTGGGAAAAACCCCATGGGTTAAAAAATTCAAGTAAATAGAGGGGAAATCGCTTCATCTCTAGTGTTTTTAGTTACTGCATGAAGAAAATATCAGCATACAGTAAAATCCTTCAGCATAAGATTTGTGCTTATCCTTCTATTGCAGAAAGACAAAATGTAAGGTTGCTCTCTCCTTCTGTTCCAATATGATTCTGTGATTCTATGATACATTAACAGTGTGTCAACACGGCAGTAAAGGTTTTTACTATGTGTAACTGTAAAATAATCCAGTAGGTAATTGTGAAAAGGATGTTTAGAGCCATTTCTAGATTTTGCTTTTTGTAAAACAAACACAACTTTAAAAAATGGTTTTAGGTTTTAGATGACAGTAAAAGAAGTACAGAATGCCGGAGCACCGAAGCAACTGTACTTGGTCAGAGCAATAATCCACCTAGCACTACTTCTTTTCTTTGATGGTGATTGGAACCACATGCTCCAAAGGAAAATGCTTATAATGGGCAATTAAAGCATCTGCACATAGCAGGCTTTTTTCCTCTGGCCTCCCTCCCCCACTTGCCATAAATTACTGGTTGGCCTTTAGTCTGACGTGCAAGTCTGACAAAACCTAGAAGGAACAGGAAATGACCTAAGTGTGGTTTTAGCCATTTATTCATTACCTACATAAGAAGAAGAAGAAAAAAACCCAAACTCCCAACATCCTACTTTCCCTTGATAGACAAAACACCTTTTAGAACCTTTTTGAAACATTTGAAGACCTTAAAATAAAAATATTTAAAGGAAGATCAGAGCAAACATAACAAGCAATAAAAACCCCATAAAACTTCGTACAGCAGAAAAAGTAGAAGCTGACCTGCTTGATACTCCTGGTTACAAAAGCAGAAGTAGCATGGCTTTTTAAAAACAAACAAATGAAACAAACATGTAAAAAAGAAACAAAACCCCAACCAACCAAAAAATATTTTTCAGCTCACAGGGAGAAATATTAACTTTAAGAATAAGTCTCCTGAAGGCATAACAGTGGAACAGTTTTCCTCTGCTTTTATACCTCTGCTGAGGACAAAGTTACTGAAAACAGTAACTAAATATATGAACACTCTAAAGTGATTTGTTAAAGTTTACTTAGGTGCAGCTCTTGTTGAAGACTTGTATTTCCAGGGAAGAACAGAATACTGTGGAGTCTGGTGAAAACATTGTGGTGTCCAGACACCTGTATGTTCCAGTGTTATGTTTTTGGCCAAATATGTTGCAGGAACTATTTAATGTATAGAGTAGTATTAACTAAAGCAAAAAAGTAGAAGTAAGTTTATTTCTTTTGAAGGGAGATTCTAGACTTCCTAAAAAATTGAAGATAATGCCTTGCATAAAAGAGTCCAGTAGAGTCAACAACAGTATCTAGGGCAGGATATGACTGTTTCCTTCAGTACATGTATCTAAACCTTAGACTCATGCAAACACTCAGTTTCTGTTCAAAGATTATGGCTATCTGCAGACTTCATAACCTATTAGCTATTTGCAACCTTGGATAAATAAATTGTATAGAGTCAGGAAGTGATAAGTAGTAAGACTCAAAAAATATCCTATTTTTTTCCTGTCCCATTTATTTTCATTGAAGGTTTAGTGAGTGAAGAAATATCATGACTCTAAATGCCAGAAGTATCATATAGAATGATTTTTCCAAGTGCTGAATTTTGTCTCTATTACAATAATATACTCAAGTGGCTGTTGTCTTGGCCTGCAAGATTTCACAACAGCCTGTTGTCTGTGTTATCTAAATAATGCTATCTCTACTTTGACAGTCATCTTTGGTTGCATCACCTTAGTTACTGAATACAACTTAACTACTTAATAACATACTTTTTGCAAATCTACCTTTTTTAGAGAGAGGGAAAACCCCCCAGAAATAAATAAAATCAAGACTTCTAGGTTGTATACTGCTGTGTTGGTTTTGTGTCATTAAATTACATGGATTAGAAAAGCTAATTGATTGTAAGCTGTAACAAAAGACTAATTTAAGAGTAAAAGCAATGAATCTAGCATCAGTCGCATTTGAAAGGCACTCATGAAAAGAAAGGGTAAGTGAGGTTACCTTTTTCATATTTCACAATAAATTAGTTTCTCATCTGGTTGTAGAATTTAGCTTTTGAATGAGGGGATGTTTTACAGAGTTGATTTCTGAATCAAGTTGCTATGGTGTTGCTTTCATTGTTTAGTTAATTCTATGCTTGGTTGCTATGGAAATACTTATTTACGGAGCTAATGCCTAATGGTGTCAAAGAGATGCTACTGGCAACTAGGAATCTTTTATAGTTGATCAATGAAAGACTCAGTCAGTAGAAGCTCATTTTTGCACTTGTTTTCTCTCCATTAAAATTTTGGAGCATGGAATGTGAATGGGTGGTGGCAAATAGGACAAGTTTTCTTAACAAGCATTAAAGCACAAGCTGAATCTTCTGAACAATATCATCATCGGAACTAAAACTTCCCCCTTACCTAGTTCAGGCAATCAAACAGCGATATTACATTGTGTATGGCCTCGGATAGTGTGCACATTTCACCTTAGGTTATAGAGTAGATATTAATTATATTCTAGTTTTAGAATTTATTTTTTAGATTTCTTAGCTCTGAAACATTTTTTGGTAGCCATCTAGTTTAAATCTGTGCATAAGTATGAATATTGTCCTTAGTATAAATTTGCATAAGCACAAATAATTCTCAGGTAGCTAAAATGGTAAATTTTTGTATTTTATAAGTTAAATTATTCTGAAAATATTAGTACACAGTTATCTAGCCAAATATAGTTTAAGCTGAAAATCAAAGTAAAAAAAAAAAAAAAGTTTCAAAGTGCTTAGTGTACTTTTATAGTACTTCTAGTGGTTTATAACTTGAGAAAAGTAAACCCTGTAGGCTTTTATTGCATTTAAACCTTTAGAAGTTGAAAATACTACTCAGTGTGACTTTAGCCAAATGGAGCTATGGCACTCGCACAAAGAAGATCCAAAAGAACTTCATCCTTCGTGGCATCAACTCACTTCTGAAAGCCACATTTTTACAGGCCCTGGAAAATACTGGTTGCACCATCATAAGAAAGATAACGTTCTGTTTAGGAAAATCACTAAAAACCAAACAAAATCCCCTGAAGCTCTGCTGGTTTTCACTGACTGTCTTCTCCTCTTTCTCATTTGGTTTTAGCTAATCTAGTCTATAAAGTTCTCAGGAGCACTTTTTTCCTTTTTCTTTGTAAAAGTTATTATTGTTTGTTCCTGTTGTTTGGACTACAAGATGTGTTATATTAGGGAAGCCCTTTATTATTTTTACCTTGTGTATTTTCTAAACAAATGTTTCTGATGTTGCTGACAATGTGTGCTAGCCTCAAGTTTTGGTAATTCTTGGGTTGATTCAACAGTCAGGGCCTTCGCCTCTTCTACTCCTCTCACCGCCGCCGCCCCCTCCTCCCCAGTGAATAGATGCATTACAAATAGTGTCAGAGAAGTTGATTCTAAAATTCTCAAGTTCGAATTGCATGGCAATGCCTCTGGAGTATATGGAAATACTGTTTTCATTGATTGAGAAAATATGAACAAAAGATAATATGTGATGTCTATTGTTAATTTTCCTGCATATTCCCAGTAAGTCGCATGTATTTCAAAATCTCCTTAGATTTGACTAACCACCCATAGAACAGAATACAGTGCCATTCTTCATAATAGCAACCCTTTGGAGGATTTGTTGAGCTTTAACAACTTCTAAAGCCTTTAAAAAAATTGTATTTCCAGTGATGTAAATTGCTTCTGTTGATACTTAATGCCTGTTTGAGTGACATGTTTCAGTTTGAACTAAACATGTCACTGCCTGACAGAGGCCAAATCAGAAAATGTCACTTATACTGAAAGGGTTTTCATAAGCTGGTTTGTCTTCTTTTAACTGTGTTGAAATCTGTTTCGTAGGCAAAAAAGATTCTATTATTGTAGTTAAGCATAAACATAAACAGTTCCTGACTGTTAAACAGCAAGGCATAGTACTGTGTTATGCATAGGGTTTGGTTTTGTTTTTTATTAATTGTCTTTCAAAACTCTTATCAGCTTGACAGGCAATAAAAATCACCAAAGTGTGATCATTGCTCTTTGGATGGACTGGGAGACTCTTAAGGTTAGAGTTGGGCTGCTAGGAGGACTTTTCCTCCAGACTGACTGGTAATTTGGTATACGTGCTTATGGAGAGAAGGCTATACATTTTTCACCTTTCATCTGCAGTATCAGAGCCCACTGCAGTTTTATTTTCAGAGGACCTCTCAGATGTCCAATTGCTGTGATGTTGGCACTGACAATGGATGCTTAAAAGTGTATGAGTTGCTAAGCAGAGGTTTAATTTGTAGCTTGAAACTTTTGTGACTCAAGTCCCTCCTAGATCAGGTGTTTCTTCTTGGAGGAGGCGAGGAAGAACATTATGTGCAGTGGATTACAAAATCTTAGTGTTATAGACTACAAATCTTTCTGCAACAACTTTTATGGTTGCAAAATCAAAAATTGCCAAGGCTCTGCCTAAGACCTATTTTAAGGTCCGTTGATCTATTCACATTAAAAGTAAACTGTGTCCTTTTTTCTCCTGTTGCAAGATTCATGCAACTCTAGGAATACTTTGTAACTTTTGTTAATGATCCACAGGAATTAAGTCTTTGACTGCCAAGCTCTCAACAAAAATAATGCCAAAAATGCTACTTTTTTGGTATTCCAGATTCAACTTGTAAGGCATGAAGTTAGGCTAATGAAACTAAGTCTGCTAAGTAGTGAGAAGTATGGTTTCTTTACAGTTAGTTTCTGAATAGCATGGTAGAGAGTAAATTCTTCTTTAAACAGAGAAGTTTTTGTAAAGAAGCAGAATTTACCAGCTCTTAACCTTTAAAACTGACACACACACCCCCGTCCTCAAACCATTTCAATTCTGCGGAAGTTCTGCTAAGGGATACGCTGCTGGTTTCTGTTCCTCCCTCCCGAAATTGTTTTTGTGGGGAGGCTTTCTGGATTTGAGTGCCATCTTGTGGTGTGTTGTCGGCAGCTACGGGAAAGTAATAACCCCTTTCATTATTAACCTGTAAGGATTTGATTAGGATACGGAAGTATCGAGTTGTATTTACTGTGGGAAAATATTCATTGTATAGTGATTTGCATTTTTTTTCCTTTGTGCTTAGTAGAAGAGATTGCTACTTTGTGCCTAAAGTTTTCATCAGCTTATTTTGACTCCTTCTATGTGTGGCACATGGAATGAGCCCTGAACATTTTACAGCTAATACAGACTGTGGTAGCCTGCCAGCTGTGTTAATATACTACCCCTGTCTTCTTTCAGGTGATATGACTTCAAATTAATGGTGATGTATAGTGAATGAAAAAAAATATTTCTTGGCACCATACGGGAAAACTTAAGTTTTGTTTATTTTAAAACTATTATAGTTTCTTTGCTGTAAAATTTGTATCAGCAGAGAGACTTAAATATTCCGGTTTAAATGACAACAGAAAATTTTCAGTCATAAATCCGACCTGTGAAATTCTTTATTTAATTAAAATTGTATAAAATGGTGCCCTACCATTTAAAGTATCAAACCATATTTGCATTAGAAGTAGATTTTGCATGAGCTGTGCACATTATTTTACCCTGTGTATACTAGGTTGGTATGGGACGCTAGATGCAGCAGTAGCACTTTCCATTAAATATTTGCTGCCTCTGCAGCTTTGAGATTTATTTTTTTTTACAATAGGAGGGCTAAAACCAAAAGAAAGTTTTGAACTTCTTTAGCCGTATAGATTGGCCCCAAAATTATAACAGTGTACCTTATGTGAGCATGTGTGTGTGCACATACATGTACACAAAAGCTTAAAGAATGAATAAAGGAGATTGTATCAGTAAAAGCAGTTGCAGTTTAAAGTTTGATACAGAAATATTTTGGAGTTAGCAAGAATATAGGTATTTTATTATGTTCTTATATAAAACAAACAGGTAAAATTAGCTAACTTACCAAGTGTTAGAAACAAAAATAGAATAGCAGAAGAGGGAAACCTCCTTTGTGTTCCGTAATGAAAGTTCGCAAAATTGCAAGCAAGCTGACATGATTTTGTGGACTATCAGTTTCAAAGGTTGCTGATCCAAGTACCAAAACTCACATGGACATCTTAGTCTTGCTAGTTGAGTCAAAAGTCAATGAAGCAAATTACTGCAGTCTCAGCATCTGAGCTAGGGAGGACAGAATCAAGCCAAAAGATTTTCCTATGTTTGAAGCAGTAAATAAATGTCAATTTGTAAAGAGAAACCTGAGAATGAAGAAACAAACAAAGAAAAATGCTCAGATCGACAACTAATTCCAGTTTATTACAGAAGAAAAAAACTCTTCATCTTTACAATGATCATGCTAAAACCAAATGAATCATGCAAAATGAGTATGGCCAGCTAATGGTGATCGTCATCTTAATGCCTGTCACCGACCATGTAACAGTCATCTCATCCTTAAGGTTTAAAAAAAAATTAAAAAAAAAAAAGATAAAAAATGAGGAGATGGAAGCTAGATTAATCACTTTAAAAAAAAACCTCAAAAGACTCAAATTCTTGAATTATTAATTCTTGACCTGCTGGCTGTACACAATATGACTTTCTGACATAGCCTATCTTACTCCTACTTCAAGCACATAGAATCATAGAATAGTTAGGGTTGGAAAGAGCCTCAAGATCACTTGGTTCCAACTCCCCTGCCATGGGCAGTACTTATTGATGGATCTCTTCACTTTTCATAGCAAGTCATAACTGTTAACTTTAAATATGGTTTAATGGTATCTCTATGAAGATAGCAGAAAAGAAGAGCCTGTAAATTCTGCCTTTGCCTGGCTACTGCTGACATGTCAGCCTGCGTTTGTTTATTGACACTTTCTGCACCTTCTGCTGGAAAGAAGGTGACAGTCTGGAACACTACATTTTGTCCATGAAGGTGTTGTTAGTCTGAAAGGAACAAAACCAAACATAGTCCTTACCTGTAAAAATAAGCAGAAAAACATAGAGAACTTAAGAATATAAACTGCCAAGTGGGGTATTGGCACATTATTCATGCTCTGTAGCTATGGAAAAGAGGGGAAAAAAGGGTTATTTTTATATTTGTTTAATTTTGAACACGTGTTGTGCAAATGAGTTCATTTATCAGGGAATAATAAGAATCTGTCAGGTCAGAAAGACTAAACATTTTTGAAGCAAAACAGGCAACTGAATTTTATTTCTTGCAGGCTGTTTTTATTTTTTGTTGGTATAGAACAGAAATAAAGTTAGTGCTGTTGACGTACTTGAAGCTGATAGTATCTGCAGATTATGTTGCTGACGTTCTTTTGTGGGTTTGGTGGGTTTTGTGAAGTTATTGAGAACATGTAGATTTGTAACCATATTCAAGCAAAACCTAACAAAACCTCCTGCAAGAAAATGCTTTTAAAATTATCAGGTTTTAACCTGGGGAGCCTTTTGCCTTTTAAAAAACCAAATTATGTTAATGTAATTCTTTCTGCACTGTATTTGTAAAATTTCTACAATTTGAATAGTTCTGGAAAGAAAAAATTTGTTAATTATACTGGAGGTTTTGGGATAGATTTGCTTTTATATGTTGAGGTGAATAGAAGCACTGTCACCGCCTAATTTAATGAACACGTTAAATGATTTATAAACATTCCAGAAATAGTGAAATAAAAAAGGCCATATAATAATTTTGTCATTAAGATGCCTCTGTTGTATGCAATTTCTTCAAACTCTTCTTTAGGACTTTTACCTGGGGTAGCATTAACTGAGAAGATGGCCTAAGTTATATATAAAAACATGGAGAGAAGCATTTTGCACTGCATCACATAATCCAGATGTATTTCATTATTGTTTTACAGCATTACCACATCACCAATTAATTATTATTTTTTTTTTTTTTATCTTTACAGATGATACTTTGGGATTGGGATTTGAAGCAGTGGTACAAGCCCTGTTACCAGGTCAGTATATGATTGAGTACAGAGTTCACTGTAAACTGTCACGTTTCAATCTTTTTCTGTTGATATTTCATTTACCAAAGCCGGCCTAGTACATTCTAGCTCTATCTAAGACAGGCTTGATATATAGCAGTTCTGACCAAGTTGTCAGGGGTCTTCTTTCTGTGGTGTATATGAGAACAGCCTCAAACCTAACTAAGTTGTGAGTGAGTTTTCTGAAATATCCATTAGCATAAAGTTAGGGAGTGATTCCCCAGCAATGTCACCAAGTGCAGGTCTGTCAGATTCTCATCTTTTTTCTTGATTGCTTATTTCTCCCCCTCTCTCTTGTACCTTCTATCTAATCAGCTAGTGCTGTTCAAGTTCAGACCAAATAAAAACTAATCACTTTTTTTACAGAATTGTTAGGATTTGTTTCATTAGAATTAGGGTTAATAAAAGTAATGAAGCTGTGGGAATTGCACTTCTGTAAGAGGCTTATGACAGTTAGGCCACCAAAATTTCTTTTGACATTATTGAAAGAGATAGAATACTAAGTTTAATTCTGACAGAAAGTAAGGACAATTTAAATTTAAAAAATTGGCACCAATTCTTTATCTTAAATGGAGAAAAATAAACTGACAGCTAATATTGCGTTCTGAAATATTTTATTATTGTATGGAAGAAACCCCACAAAAATGGTGTGTAAATAGGTGTATAGGTATATATTTTCCTCAAAGGAGAAGTACATTGCATTGTTTTTTTAATTTATATTTTACTTTTGCAATGGATAAGATGCTTATTTAAATCTTAGAATACTGTGAAATGTTTTGACATGTTAATAGTTTGCAACATTTCCATCTATTCTAGAATGCTGGCAGTGGAAATGGAGTTGATCTTTCAGTACTAAATGAGGCTCGGAGCATGCTAACAGACCTCCTGACTGACCCATCCCTTCCACCACACGTGATTTCTTCCCTTCGAAGCATTAATAGCTTGATTGGTGCTTTCTCAGGCACATGCAGGCCAAAGGCTAGTCCATTCACACCATTTCCTGGTTTCTTCCCCTGCCCTGAAATAGAGGATCCTGCTGAAAAAGATCAAAAGCTGCTCAAGGTCAAATGACTTTAATTCCCATTCATGTCTGTGTTGCAATTAAAAAAATCAAGGAAAATTAATCTGGAAAGAATTGTATGGATAGTACCTTCTTTACTGAGTACCTGTGAACTACGTTTAAGGTCAAAAGAGAGCAGCTGTGAAAACACATTGAGTGGAATGTAGATAAGTACCAAAATGCAAATTTAAGGGGTTGATGGATAGACAGGTAAAAGCACTGGCCTGCACTCTGATGTGTGATTCCTCAAAGTAAACACAGGATTAAAAAACACTAAAGACAAAAATAAAACCAAGATGTTATATTCTCATGATATGGCACAAACAGGGCTCTCATTGATTCCTCCACATTCTTGATCAAGCAATTAATGTCAGTGTGGCTTTTTCATTGGCCTTTTTTCCAAATAAATTTACATTTGTGAGCGTCAAACTAGACATCAGACAGAAGCAAATCAGCTATGTAAAAGGAGAAATAACTTCTTTCTGTGCAGCACATCACATTATGTGACTGGCGTGTAAATCTATTGTCACTTCTCCATGAGTGAAAGCAAGAATATAGTTACTATAAGACATCTTAAAGAATGTGGTGGAAAAACATTCAACTATAGAAACTTAGCTGCAGTGTAGCAGCACTAGAATTACTTGCTAAAGTAACCCAGTATTGACAGTTTGGGTGGTCTGGCACGTCCCTGCCCCGTAGTTGCTTCCATTTCCAGACATTGGGCACCTTGTCCCAAACTGGCTTGAGCCAGATTCATCCTGTGAAATACCTATTGAGAGCCATTGTCACAACAAAGGCTTTTAGGGAAAAGCCCGGTGTCTACAGATCACTTTGTGGAAGATCCTGTAGGATTATTGCAGTGCGAAATTGCTTGGAATTTCACCTGGATATCTGCAGAGATCTGTTAGGTAGGGATCATAATCATTCAGCATATGCTTCTCTTTGTGGATTTTTTTGAAACCTGCTAAGGACTGGTATACCAATATGAAAAAGATCATTTATGTGAATGTGAAAATCTAAGTAACTATTTAAATTAATTCCATCCAGCTAGTCAGAATTGTTTAAAATGAAAAATATTCATTGGTGAAGAGTGGTTATAAAGATTATGTGAAATTGAAAGATTTTTTTTTTTCACAGCTATTCTCTTTTCCTCCTTCCTGAAAGGAACTCTTTCTTTAAGACTGGGTTTGTTTATTTTTATATTAGTCTACCTGATGGATAAAATCATGCTTGTCACTGTCATTCATTGAATTCTTGTTCATTGACTTTGCTGTAGGTTTAGGGGTAAACTCCAGATTATGATACACCATGGAAGGTATTTTTCAAAATGGGACCTCTCAGGCTGTATTGAAAGGTTCTCATTCTCTCTTTCTCTGACTTGGAATAGAAAAAGCCTCCATATTTCAAAGAAGTTGTTTCTTTGCTGAGGATTATATGTACACTGTCTTTCCTCTTCTCTGACTGGCTTCCTTTTGTGGTTTAAGCCCGGCTGGTAACTCAGCCACGCAGCCGCTTGCTCACTCCCCTCACCTTCCTCCTCCCCTGGCTCCCGGAGGGGTGGAGGGGAGAATCAAAAGAATGTAACTCCCATGGGCTGAGATAAGAATATTCCAGTAACTAAGGTATAACACAAACCACTACTGCTACCACCAATAAAAATAATAATAAAGGAAATAACAAGGGAGGAGAATACAACTGCTCACCACCCACCTACCGATACCCAGTCCGACCCAAGCAGTGCTAACCCTTCCAGGTAACTCCCCCAGTTTATATAGTGGGCATGACATGCTGTGGTATGGAATACCCCTTTGGTTAGTTTGGGTCAGGTGTCCTGTCTCTGCTTCTTCCTGGCTTCCCCTCCTCCCTGGCAGAGCATGTGGCTCAGAAAGTCCTGGGTCAGACATTACTGAGCAGCAACTAAAAACACCAGTGTTATCAGCGCTGTTCCCAGGCTAAAAGTCTGGTGCACAGCACTGCACCAGCTACTAAGAAGGAGAAAAATGACTGCTACTGCTGAACCCAGGACACTTCCAAAGTGAATTCGATTATGGTTTGGGTTTTTTTTTCACTTCTGATGATAAAGAGAAAAAAAAAAAAGGGGGAAGAAAAGAAAAAAAGGCAAAGAAATGAAAGAAACTGAAGCAATAACTGGTAGTCTGATAATAACTCTACTCCAAATTCCTTGGTAGTCAACAGCTTGGAAAGTATAAACTGCCCTGTTGGTGCTGTTCAGTTATCTGTCTATTTAAATTCCTAAAAAGAAAAAGGAAATCTTGGTTACATGAAAATCTATCTCAGAACTGCTCTGCAACAGAAAGACTTTTCACTTCCATCATGACAGAACTGTCCCCATATTTCCTAGTGTATGACAGTATACATGCCAGATTGGTGGATTTCTGGTGTTATCAACAGACATTATGTTAACAGTTTTCATATTTCAGGCAAATAAAAGTTGTCTAGGCAAGCACTTGAGTATCCACACCTCTTGTCTCCTGGTCTTGCTATTGCTGGTAACTGAAAGTCTTTTCATAATAACTTTGATTTCTGGCACAGTCTAGTTCTTGTTTCCAGAGCAATTTTTCCTGTTTGTATGGTGACTACCAAGTGACTTCGCTAGCACAGAGCAATCTGGAGTTCCTTAGTCCTTTGCTGCCCATGTTTTGTTTATTCTCTGCTTCTTTATGTAGTAGGGGAGTTTTTTCATATGCCCTATGTTCCCTCATTCTTGGAGTAGCCAGGAAGAATTAAAAATAAGTACATGTGTTGGAGCCTTCTTTCCATACTGCGTTAATGAGTGCACTTGTTTCAGGGAGTGAACATTTCTCTTCCAATGTTGGGGATTTTCAACTGTTGTAGAGAGCAAGCAGGTGAGATTGATATGGTCTGCTGACAGATAAGTTCATTCTAGCCTTAGAGTACCACCACTATATGATAGCAGACAGAATAGGCTCTTCCAGTTCTCTTTCTGGTAGGGCTGGTTAAGGACCGCTGTGTGTTTCTGTGGGTGGTATGGTGGTCTTATTCTGCCTGCCCACTTCTACCTTACTGGATGTGACTACAGCTTTGCAGCAAAGCAGAAGTACGTCCCATATCAAGGACCCAAAGCAGTCTCATTTTTCAGGCTAAGAGACTGTACTCTTTTGTGTCATCACTTTCTTATTTTTTTTTTAATATGTGAGAGCTTTGTGAGTTAAGTGTGATTTTTTGACCATCAGAAGAAGCTCAAAATTGCAAAGTCATTTCTTGCCAGACTTTTGAAATGGTAGTATCCAAGAGTCACCTGTCCTTACACGCAACCCTGCAGGCCGTGCCCGGAAGTACAAATATTGCTTTGGATTTTTGTCTTAAACATTTTTTTTCCTGCCATCCTTTTTACTCCCATCTATGCCACGCAGAAGAATCTTCCCTCCTGCACACACCCCCTTCCCTCTACTAAGTGCCAAATCTAGGAATGAGTTAGCAAGTGGATTGTGGATTGAATGCAGTTAGAGATGTTTTGTTTGGGTTTTTTTTTATTATTATTATTTTTGTTATAGATTTGTTTAAAATACAACATCTGTGCAAGGAGTGCAGATATGCCAGAGCTGACTTTGCAGCTTCAGTTCAGTGGTCCTATCCTTTCTATTAGTTAGGTTTTACCAGTCGTTATTTCGACATAAATATACTTTTTTGAGAGTATTTCAGTAAGGCAGAACTAGTAAGTCCTGAATTTTTTCCATAAAGAACTGTTTGAGTACATTGTCCTGCTTTGCAGAGAGCTTTGTGTTCAAGTACAATGATGAGTCACAGTGCCTGGGCTGCAGTGTGCCTAAACTAATACAGCGTCCAGGCTGAGAGTGGTGAGGTACCTGGGAAGGTTTCTGGGTGGTGTGGGTCTCGTGTGGAAGCAGAGAGGGAGACTTGATGGACTAGAACTGATCCTGTGCATTATGCATCGCCCTTTCCACAGGCTCCACAATATTTGCACTGTCAATATTTAGTATCGCAGTTATCAAAATCTCAGGCTATCTTGACAGCTTGAGAGCTGACTACATAGCCATGTGGTTGGGATATGTAGAAAAGTAATCCATAATCCTACTGCAACTATCTCTAGAAGGTCTCCATTTTTAAAAACTCTGAAGAGTAATTGTTGGACCACATGGAATTTGAATTATAAGTATCTTCACATATTTTAATTTGGGGAAAGAAAAAAACAGATATGAAAAATAATTATTCCTAGTAAGCAAAATACTTTGCATCTATTTTATTTTCTTGAGCAATGAGTGAGTGTAAGACACCATACTTATTGTTTCACTATAAAATACCCCAATAAATAGTCTTCACAAACCATAAACAAAAAATTATGTCTGCTTTTAATTACATAGATTTTAATTATGGTTAAATTATTCAACAGGGATTAAATAGCAGAAATAGCCTGCCAACACCACAGCTGAGACGAACTTCAGGAGTTTCTGGTGTTCCACCTATGGAATCAACATCTAGATGGGAACGGAGTAACAGTAAGAGATCTCATCAGGAATATAACACATTAAGGTAAGCACTTAACCATATTTCAAGGGCAAGAATAAATGCAGCCTTTCTGAAATGTTCATGTCTGCAAGGCTGGAACATGGCAGCAGAAGTGTTTAGTGTAAAATCTTATGAATCAAGTCTCCAAATTCTGCCAGAATAAACTGGAAAAATGTTTCAAGTTAATTATATACCATACATTGTAACTCTGATCTCAAGTAGAGTAGGTCATTCTGAGGTTGAATGGCATGCCTATCAGTTTTACTGGAAATGAAAAAAAAACCAACCAAACTCAGCATACATGGTTGCAAACCAAACTTCTTTAACTTCTAAACCTTTATGAACTTCCTTCTTTTTACTTAAAATTTTATCTCTTTCCAACTTCTACATACTGCAAAATTTCTTTCCTTAATAATGCATTTTTAATTTAAAAAATATTTTCTTTTTAGTTTCTTTATGATTAAAAAAGATGACATAACTTTCTCTCATTTAGTAGCCACTGTTGTGTGTATTGCAACATTATTCCTGTGGTCCTCAATCAAGCAGTAAGGCAGATTAAGAAAATCATCTCTTCTCCACTTGTTAGTCAGTATGGTGCAAATAGTTTTTCTTTCCAGAATTAAGATTACATTTTAAATTAGGATTAAAATAATAGTACATATTTCTTTTTTGTTTAATGTGGTTTATGAGTGACATGTCACACATTTAGTTTTATTTAAATGTGTAAGTGTGTATGGCTTTGCTTAATATCAACTAAGAAAAGTCCAACAGATGTTTGAAATTGTGTTGCAGCTTAAATACATGAAAATGTCTGTGGGTTTGCTGCCTTTTTTATTTTTTTTAATACACTTGGTATTTCTTAAGATTTTAATAGTTTTACATAGGTCATAAGGGCATTCTTTAAAAGAAAATATGTATTATGCTGATAACTGATAATTAGTAGCAGTGGATAAAAGTTTATAAACACACATCCAAGAATTTTATTGTATCAGTATTTTGTTTAATTTTGAAGTGAACCATTTAAATAATTTGGCCCTTGCCAATAGCTTTTTCCTCTTGGTAAAATATGCTGTTCAAGTTTTAACATAGTAAAACTTAATTTTGTGTGTAAAATATAATTGAAGATGCTAGTAGTAACAGTAGCAGTAGTTTAAAGATTGTATTTTCATGCTGATTTGATTACCAGTGTTTGAAAGAATCTCCCCAGTTATAGCCACGAGAAATAATCAGAGGCCAGAGAAATTGCTTTAAACTTAGACTGTTGGATGTCAGTTTGAGGCTCAGTACTGCTGGTGAAGATGCAGTGCATGTTTACAGAGAGTTTCCTTGCAGCTTCTACCAACCAAAGAACCTACTCAGGCTCACCTGATGAAAGCAGCAATACAGAAAACACCCTTGCTCAGACTCCATCACTTCTAAAATACCTGTTGACCCTGATGACCAGTACTTCTAGTTAGCCATGTTCCCCTTCCCTGCTCCTGTCACCTCCATACAGCCCTTGGATATGTGCTTGCCTTTTTTGTGATTTGTGTCCTGCCCTTCAGAGTTCTTGCCAGCACTTGCACTGCCCCCATCTTCTTGCATCTCCCAGTGATCACTTACCAGGTTCCCTTTAACTTCTAACATGTAATCAACTGAAGAATCCTCCATGGATGCTTACCTTGCAGGCAAGGCAAAAGGAGATAGCCAAACTATAACAGCTGTTCCTGCTGCCAAAAGAGGCAGTCCTGCATTCCTGGAGCACTCATGCCATTGGCTCTGGCTCTTGAGTCAGCCCCTTAATTTGTGAGTAAAGAACAACAATAAAAAGACAGTTTCTCCTCACTTGGGAAGCTGATTGAGTCCAATGAAGGATTTAATGAATGTTAGAAGAGAAGCAAAAAGCAGCAGGCTAATAGTAAACCGGGAGAGTAAAACAGCAAACGGTTCACTAATAGGAAAGCTTATAAAAAGTCAATATATTTTTTAGTTATAATGACTGATTTCAACTGAATTCCAGCTGAGAAAGACAAGATATTAAATAATGGAACAATACATTAATATTGCTACAAAAAGTCATGTTGCAGATTTTTTTTTTTCTATCTATCCAGACAGTGTTCAAAAGATACTCTTGAGAGCTGCTGTTCTATTTGCATGAAAATTCTTGATTTGGTTTCTTATTCAAACACTAGTTCCAGATGAACTGACCTTGCTTAATATATAGTCTTC
Source organism: Brotogeris chrysoptera (assembly GCA_030323915.1). Classification (NCBI taxonomy): domain Eukaryota; kingdom Metazoa; phylum Chordata; class Aves; order Psittaciformes; family Psittacidae; genus Brotogeris; species Brotogeris chrysoptera. Next base: position 24,605 of record JARCZZ010046183.1, on the reverse strand, counting down.
CTACACTAAATGCTGTTGTAGCATTTTTATGTGTGTTAAAAGAATGCATGCAAGATGTGATAGCTAAACAGTGTACAAATAGTGAAAAGTTCAATCTCTCCCAGTTATCAACCCAAACATTTTTTAAAGTCATCTAACATGTCAGAATCATCAGTTTTCAGAAGAATAAATCTATGTTTATCATTTAACTTATTTTTGTATATTCATATATTTAAACAAATGATGGGAGACCAATTATTATTTCTGTATTGGACTTTTCAAAATCTGATCAAACAAGGTTAAATCTGTTTCGGTAAATACTGTTTTCCTGCACTGAAATGAAAGAATTAGTTTTACATAAAATATTTGTAGTATAGAATACACACATGCAATTATTTTTAATTGCCTATTACACATTTTTTTTACTAAAGGAAATATATAGAATTTTGGAGTGCAATTTCATGGCTAGAACAGCAGGTGGCATAATTTAACAGTTGAGTTTAACAATTTAGCTACTGAAGTACAGTATGTCTGTCAAAACCAGCTTTAGTTTTAAGATTATAATAAATAAAAGTATTAAATATGAAAAATTGATTTGAAAAGCCAAGCCATAGCTGTGTAAGATTGTCATAGTATTTCCAAAGTAAGCAATCCTAAATGTTCTCAAATCTGTTAGAAAATAGCCTGCTTTGTTATAATGTTCAAGAAAACCATGTTAGAAAGTAAAACCTATGGCATGTTGTCCAAATATACTGTGTCATTCTAGGACTGTATAAAGTTTCTCTTAATTTTATTCAGTACCCAAAAGTTTTTATTCCCTATAATTGACATATATTCTCTAGCTGATCTTGAATTTTACTTCTTTCTGTACTCTCTTTTTCTTGAATGGTAGTTGGCCTGTAACAGAGCAGTCTGGCTATTCTATAAGCATTTTATTTAATAAAAATTGAAAACAAGGTAGGAAAGAAAAAAAACCACTCTGTTTTACTTTCAGCCAAGGATCTCATTCAAATGGATCTTTTGGTGCAAATATGCTGACAATACCAAAACAAAGATCATCTTCTGTGACACTGGCTCATCATATAGGTCCCAGACGATCAGGTAAGACACTCGTGAACACCTGATAGCCATCTGAGGTAAATATTAAAATTGTGGAAGGATTTGGGATATAATTTATTCTAACACTGTCAGTGTAATAAGCTAGTAAATACTGTAGTAGTAGCGCTAAAATAATGTGTATATCAGTATTTTAGAAATTATAACTGGTCTGTTTGCCCATATTAAGTGAAAACTTGATACTTCTTTTGACATTTCTGCCTATCCATTTTACCATTATTAAAAATAAACCTGTCTAATAATTTTGGTTTACAAAAGTTTAAATAAACAGGTTGGATTGAGTGAGGAGAATGCACTTCTAATTTTTTGTTGTTGTTGTTTGAAAACCCCTAACTTGACCAGTTTTCTCTGTATTACTTACTGATGGTTTGGTTGTTTCCCTTTCAGTCTTCTAAACACCAGGAAGTATACGAACTCAGGCCAGACCTGCATGTAAACACATCGTATATTCTTAATGGTTCTGTCTTCACAAAAAGCTGAGCTGCTTTCTGCCTTTTTCCACTTAATCTTGTGGGCAATAAAGTGTAATGTTATGCATTAAAACCTGCTGAATTTGTACATGTAAAGAGGATGAAATTAAGTAACCAACATTAGAGTATTAATCTGATTAAGTTCTGGAAGGGAATTTACAAATTTCTTCTCAACTTTCCAGTCTTTCTTTGCGGTAATGAAGTGACATTTGCGTTCTAAAACTTCTGTCTCTACACCTAGCAATAAGAGCTTTAAAGAATATTGTTGTTTACTGTAAGAAAATGCAATTATATACTACTATCAGGATGTATGAGTCAAGTCAGTGTAGCCTATGATGCTACTGGAAGTGTATTATCTATGCATTCCTTATTTAATAGCAATACTTTTCATCCTCATGTGCACTTCATTCTTTTTGATGAAAGTGTGTTTGGTTTTGTTATTTAACTGTAATTACCCATTTTGGGGTTTTTACTTTGTTTTTAAAAAGGTCTCAAGCATATGTTTTCTCTATTACAAAACAGTGTGGTAAAAGATTTTTATCTAGGAGAGTTATAAATACAGAATTGATGTTGATGATTTTTGATTTTTATTTTTTATTTTTTTTTTCTGTTTAAAAAAGCAATCCTGAATCAGAAAGGAATATGGAAAGATTTAGCTACTGATTAATTTTGCCAAATCTAAAACCAAAATCAAACCTTTGAAAGCCAGATGTTATAATACATTACATAGTTTGTCCCTTCAGGTGTGTTGTCTAGACTGCTACATGGGTGTAGATCTCGAAACTTGGAATAGATCTAGGTACTTAATATGTGTTTGACTTAATTTGTGCTTGACAGCTTGCACGTTTTTTACAACATATAAGGTTTTTGTCATTTAATTTCAGTCTTTCTAAGCAGCAATGTTTTTATTGTAATCTGAACCCCATGCAATGTTTGTTTTGGAAGGTGCATCTCCTGGCCTGAGTCCTGTGGGTTCACCTAGTCACGGATCTGTCTCCAGTGGGGCTTTCAGCTGCTGGTCGCCTGTAGAATTTCCTGATACTGCTGATTTTCTTACAAAACCAAGCATTAATATACATAAGCCTCCAGGATATGCATTTAGTTCTCCAGATTTTCAGCAGCAAGTTAAAACATCTGTAGGTTATATGTGTAGCAGGTACTGTAAACTGTTACATTTTTAGTAACTTCATGTGTGTTGAAAATAATACAGTTAAAATGAAAAATAGAACAAGACGTATACAGCTACTAGTGTACGAGAAAAAAAATATGATTTCGTAGTAATCTGTAACTATATTGTCCAGAGGAGACCAAAGAATGATGTATTTATGCCATTGATTTCAAATAGCTCATCCTCAAAGCCAGCAGTTACTGTAGAGTAACAATATTTTACAAACTTTTAGAAAAGGAGGACTTCCTACCTGGGAATTGTATTCTGTATTTCTGAATACTTTCTAAATAATTAGCTCTACTTTATTAATTCAGTGAGATGAGTCCATGAGGGGTGATGCTTGACTATTTTCCAAGTTACAGGCTTAATCTGTATGTCCCCAGTTTAGGAGAAAACAGTAAGGTAATTTCATGGAGGAACCTTCAAAAGCGTGTCTTTTTAAGAAATTTACAGGTATTTTTCAGTACAACAGAGCTGTAGTGAAAGAAAAATTACTCAATGTTGTAATATTTTTCATGTATTCTGTAAGCTGTGGACGTCAGATACTCAAGCCTGTCCCAACCTCAGAACCGGAATTTGCAGAGTATAAAGAAAGGAAATCAGGTGAGTTTTCAAAATAGACAAATATTTGATATCAGTTTGCCTTTTTTCTTAAAAAGCCAGTGTAATTAAAATTTTTGTATTTCTACACAATTTTTTTTCCTATACCCTGAGTAACTTATACGCATATATATTCTATTTTAGTTTGTGACTCAGGATAATTAAGATAATCTAAAATATTGCCTGCTTTATAGCAAGGATTTTATAATAGGCTTCTAGTCATAACATTATGGTTCTGTACTCCATATATCAGACAAGTTCTCTGCCATCTCAGTTAGCCTAATTACTGAACAAGTTTTTGCAAGTAAGAAATTATGCCTCTAGCTTTTCTCAATCTTCAAATAGGCTTTGGCTAATGAATTTTGTCTTTTACAACTTTTTGTTTTCGAAATCTTAAAAAATATTTAAAAATATATGTGAATATATCAGAATATATCTGTGAATAATCTGTATGATCAGTTCAAGAATTATTAGCCAGTAATTTACAAATAAATTATTGATGTAGTATTTATGTATGTATTTTCTTCAAGGTGAAATCGGAAGTGCTAGTGTTTCAAAAGAATCTTTCAACCATGCAGAGAAGAAAAAAGTCGAAACAAAGGAAATGATCGATCAAACACAAAATAATCTGCTTGTAAGCATGTAATTGCAAAAAAACCTTGCAATAACTTTTATCAATACAGTATTACTTTATCACTTCTAACATGCTGTAAAGAAGTCATTGCATTGCTAAGAATTGTAATTTCTGAAGGGAAATGGTGCATCGTTTGAATTCAGATTTTCATTTAACAGGCTGTGTTCCAGCTTGCATAAATTCTATTTGCAAATGACAAGAACGATTGTGATTGTATTATTTTTTTTGTTGATCAAAATTAATTTGTGTAGATATAGTGTTGATAGAATAGTCAAATACTGACTGCCTAGTATTTTCTCTTGGAAGTTTATGAAAGATGGGGCAGTTTCAGTGAGGCTTATAAATTAACATTCATACAGTGCAGTACATTGGAAGTGCAGGGAGACAAATGGCTTAAGCTTTACTAACATTCTAGGTTTATACATGTATTTTTTTAAAGCTTGTTTAATTAATGAGCTGCTAAATCTCAGCAAAAGTTTTGTAAATCTATGCATATTTTTCCATTGGTTTATTAACTCATCTTGTTTAAAAAGGAATAAGAATGAAAATGTAGCACTGTCTCAAAAAGCCCTGAAGTCTGTTAGCCTCAAAATATGAAAAGTCAAGCCCTAACTGTTCTATTCGTACCATTGATTTATTATGTTCTCATAGCCAGTTACAATGCTATTCAATAAGTTCAATAATGATTTACCATTTTCATGGCTTTTTTGCTAATAAAACTGAAAGATTAGTTTTCATTTCTATTTTAGAGATGATAAAGTACCTTGTTTTCACACAGGTGGATCAGAGTCTTGCATTAGAACTAATGTTATTAGACCATGATTCACTAATGGAGAAGATGAGCAATTGGAATTTCCAAATATTTGACCTTGTACAAGAACTGGGAGACCAGTCTGGAAGGATCCTTAGCCAGGTTTGTTGTCTTTAATTATATGTGGGAGGGTGCGTAAAGCTTGTCAGGCTATCATATTTTATTTAAACTGTGAAAAAATTTTGTAGTCAACATATATATGAAAAAGTGTAAGTCATTTCTCATGTAGGTCACTTGAAAAGTGTAGGTTATTTCTCATGTACTCCGTCTCATTGTAAACCATAGAAAGTGGTTGATCTCTAGACAACTTGCTCTAAATTTTCTGAATTTTATTCTCAGTGTAAAAATAGGTTAGATTCACACTTACTAGGTTTTGTAGTAATATGCCATTACCTATGAGAAAAATGCCTTCTGCTTTCAGAATTACTATTGTGTTTGTCAACCATTTCTTTTTTCTTTATTTCAGTAAAATATTTCTGCCAGCGTGACACCTGTGGGGGAAGAGAAGTGATCTTTAAGGCAGTCTTTTGCCTCTTGATCATACAAACAATGGGGATTTTTTTTCTATGCTGCTTTCTGCATGTAGTGACCCTTTTTATCTCTTTCTGACTTATTAAGATCTTTTCATGCAGTCTTATGTTGTGCTGAAGCAAATCTATTGGCAGGTGCAACAGTATAATCCTGTTTGCTCTTCCCCAGCCTCTCCCATTCATCAATGTCATCTGGAAGCTTCTGTCTCTTTCTTTATAGTGGATTTAGCAATCATGGAACTATAGTGTGGGCTGGATTTGCTTCTGATCTGACCACAAAATATTTTTATTGCCAGTATCTCAGTTTTCTTCCCTGGAGTAGAATGCACGTTATTCTTGTTCAAGGGTAGTGTTTGGAACAATCAACGGGAGGGAAGTGAACAGGTTAGAAGCACTCAGGTCCAGTTGGAGCCATAGGCCTTCACCTATGCTGAAGAAAGATAAAAATAATGGGGATAATATTGTCATTAGACAATATTTTGTCATTAGACACTGTTTTTTTTGTTTCATAATATACATAATATTCTGGGTGGTTTTTTAAATCTTCAATTAACCTTGTTCGCTCAAATGCTTTCAGGTCTTTTGTCATGTCAGCGACAACTGTTAATGTGCAGACTAGACTGCGAAAATCCAATTCTGAGTGGTGTTTTTACTGTAGTATACTAGTACTCTGTGATTCACATTAGCTTGCATTTAATTTGCGTGCAATATAGGGCATAGTTCAAACCTGTAAGTACTTCAGTGTGGAGGTTTCTACTTAATTCTACCAGTATTTCTGCATCAGTTCTTCCTGATATTGTGTGTGTGTATATATATATATATATATATATATACTACTTGTCCTCTTCCTCCTGTCCCAGTCCTTTTGTCTATTGTGCTTTATAAGCATCTGATACATATCTTAGTTAAGAGGCAATTGAAACCTATATTTTACTATCATCAGTTGTAAGGTTCTCAGACTGGGTATGTGTAAGGGGAATGGTTGGGATAGGTGGAGGGAGGGATGCCTCCTCATTTGCACTCCGGTTCCTTTGGGCACCCCTCACACTTCAGAACTTGGTCTTTCTCTCAAGTGCCTGGGAAAGAAGGGACAAAAATCAGTAGCAATGACTTGTTTTGAAGGTTTTTTTAATATTTGTAGTCTTAGGGGGGGATTAGGTCTTTCTAGTCACTAAGTTCTACTTCCAAAGCATGTACACATGGTTGCAGAGTATATACATATGTGGGTGTTCTGAGTACCGTTTTGAAATATTTTTTTATTTACCAGGTAGCCTTGTTAAAAATAGCCAAGATAAGTCATAATGAATAAAAGAAATAAGGTTTCTTTGGCAGAGCCTCAAAAATATATACAATAGTTTTGATTTGGTTTTGGTTTGGTTTGGGATTTTTTTGGAGGAGAGGGGAGTGGGGGGTGAGAAAGGTGTTTGTTTTGGCTTCATTGTTTAGGTGTTTGGGTTTTTTTTGCCTCTGCTGCTATGTTTAGTAATTTGAATTTTTTTATAAGTAAAAATATAGATTTCACTTTTTTTAGCTCACTAATGGAATAAAGTATGAGCATTATGCAAATTTGGGAGAATTTTATTAAAAATAATCAATTGTGCATAGAATTTATCAGTAAAGAAAAACTTATTCTGTATTTGAGAGGGTGATAAAAAAATCATTACACATATCTCTCTAATAATAGCTTCAAATAATCTTTAATGGAATGTCAGTAATTTCCAACTCTCATCAGGAAGCAAAATTTTAAATACGGGAACATTTTGAAACTTGAAAAAGCAGACTATGCTTAGGTATATTTTTCAAACTAAAATTCACTTTAATATATATTTAGGTAACTTACACCTTATTTCAAGACACTGGTTTGTTTGAAATTTTCAAAATCCCCACTCGAGAATTCATGAATTACTTCCATGCACTAGAAAATGGCTACCGAGATATTCCCTGTAAGTACTATCCAATTATGTAATTTTTTCTTTTATATTAGTGTCTCCTTTCGTGTATTATTTTGATGTTTAATACAGAGGTAGAGAATATATGAACTTAATATATTTTTAATTAGTTTTTCAGAACTTAGAAATGATTAGTGAATTGCAACAAAAAATTAGGTGGACCCAAAACCTGAATTTGTTAATATATAGGTTGAATTTGAATGGGTAGTTGAATCAAATATACTGAACTCAGTGGGTGAATAGTTGCTGATTTAATAGAAATTTGGTTTAGGCCCATAATAGAATAATAAGAAAATAGAGAATGTTGACAATAATTATTCATCTTGCTGTTTAGGGCAGATGAATTTATTGGGAAATAAAACAAAAAACCACCTTCCACCTTCCCCTACCCCTCCAGCTCCCGTGTCACAGATGTTCATACCACATAGCTTGTAGGTATTAGATTAGAAGTAATGCAGTGGCTCACCATCACTGTTTTAAAAGGCTATTTAATCCCTTCCTGACACTCAGGAAGGATGTGAAGTATGCTTAGAGGATGTTTGACGGTTATCTAGCTTGTTTCTTAAACATTTGCTGATACAGCCCCCAGCAACAATTTAAATTCAATTCTTCCTTTATAATTAATAAAAATCTCCCTTACAGCATATTTGGTTTGATACTTTACAGATTTTTTTGGTTTTGTTCTATTTTCTGGTTTTGGGGTTTTTTTGGTTGGCTGGTTTGCTTGTTTGTCTGTTTTTTCTGGGTTTGGTTTTGTTTTGAATTTATTTTTCTTTTTTTTTCCCTTTTTGATCCTCTTGATTATATTTCAGATAATATTTTTGATTATATTTTGATAATTTTCAGATCACAATCGCATACATGCAACAGATGTTCTTCATGCAGTATGGTATCTGACAACACGGCCTATTCCTGGATTTCAGCAAATTCCTAATGAGCATATAATGGAAAATGATATGGGTATGTATTCACATAGGTTGGGGTATTTTTTTCTTTTGCTATAAGAATATTTGAATGAAACTATAATAGGTAAAACAAATTACTCTGGAAGAAAATATCTAATTATTCTCATAACTCTATATTTTTATTGCCTTGTATTTTAATGTAAGGTAATAGAAATATCACAGTGTTAGTATGCACCATTCAGAAATACCATGCAGTAGATTTTTAGAAAAATTATTAGATCAGTAATGTTGAGTTTTTTAGACAAGAATACAGGTTCGCTTAATGAATTTTGTGTGCTGAATGAAACTCTGGTATAATTCTACAGTCAGCATATTTTTGGTATTTGAAATACATTAGACTAATATTTCTTAATTAGAAAATTAAATAGACCAAAGAAAAAATACCAAAGTATGTAACTTAATTTAAGTTCTCCTTAATGGTTTTAGTATAAAAATGAGTATTTCAGAATCCTGTATTAGATATCACATACAGACATTTAAATGACTACCCTAACAATAACATCCCTTAAATAGAAATAAAGACTTCAAATTCAAATTTTGTATGACATTAGTTCTAATGAAGCTTACTCTTCTGTTGTCTGTGATTTCATGGAATTTTTAAGCTTAGGTTTGTAGTTTTTACTCAAATGTAAAGTCTTACTGTAAGTAAAGTAGAATGATTCTAAATATACACTTTTATATTAAAATCTATGTATTTATTAAAAATAATATGGGGAAATCAAGCATTCTCTAAGAACTCTGTTTTACATGTGCGGTAAAAAAAGACAAGATGGGTCTGTAATTTTAAGAAGCAATTTGCAAACTGTACAGAACATCATACACCATATGTTATTTTTTCCTTACCAATTAGCCCCCTCTGCTGTCACCTTTTTCTTTTTTCTGTTTGTCAATACCCACTGATTGCACCCCACTGCATTTTCTTCCTTTGAGTGTTATAAAAGGGTTGGGACTGGAGACTTGACTAGGGGAAAGAAAAATAATAAATATATTTTTGTTTTCTTTTACAAAAAAAAAAAAGGTACATTAAAATAATAAATATATATTCTTATTGATTTGGAGCTCTTCCAATATCAGCGTTACTAGGATTTTTAATCCTCGCTTATTTTGTTAAGGCAACAGGGCCTCCTTTTGTTATGCAGTGACTAAATAAGCACTATTGCTTTTTCTTTCCTTTTTTTTCTAAGTAGTGTTTTTGTCTGGGAGAAGAGGAGAATAAAACTATGAATCGCCTTATCATGTAAATATTTCTAACTTAAGGGGTTTAGTTCATTTTGCAGTAGTTTCCGCTGTCCCCTGAGCTTTTCTTATAGGTCTGCAGTTCAAGGAATGGGCAAATTATAGAAATACTACAGGAGATGCTGATAGATCCTTCATTGGCCTTACTAAGATTGGAGAGAAATTGTAGAATTCTCTTTTAGTGCTGTCATTTTTAAGAAGGTAATGAAATTCTAGTTCTACATAACAGCAGGAGGTCTTTAGCATCATGACAGTAAGGGGAAAGTAAAAAAGTGATAGACCTTTAACAGTAATGTGGAACCATTTGTATTCATTTGGATTTTCCAAGATCTGTAATTTGGATTCTGAGATGTACATTTTTGCTAGATTTTCTCCCCTTCATTCTCTCCATGGCACAAATACCTACAAGTGCATACTAATAATTAAAAGCTTAGATTATTATGGTTGCTTTCTAATCTAAATGACTGCAGTCAAGAGGCACAGACTAGATGGCAGTATCCCTTGTTGGAACTAGTGGACTAGTTTACCTTCTGTGCTTGCTGAAGCATTCCTCTAAACCAGCCTTGTGCACCTGTAGCTGCAAAGAGAGTGACTTTGTCTGGTCTATGTCTTCTAAGGCACCATAGAGTTTCAAGGACCAAAGCAAACTTTCTTCCTTCCTTTCCTCTTCTGATGAGGGCAGGAAGCTTCGACTTGTGCCCCACAATACAACATCGCCAGAATTGTAAAATCTGTCTCTTTTTCTAAAGTTGCATGGCAAGAGTGAGCTCCAACTGGTATATTAAATATACTCCTTTTTCCTGATTATGACTGTTCAAAGCTCTTCTGAAAGTCTCCTTTATTTGTGTGAAGATAGTTATCCCTCAGCATTGTAATGGGAAATCTTGTTTGAAAAACTGATCACAAGGTGTATCTTTATGCAGTGCTAGGTAAAGAAATGGTTTCAGAACAACAACATTCCATTTTCCAGTTTTGAGACATTTCTTACGGGCTCCACAATATCCTGTAGGATTTTGCCCTCCTTGTCTAATGTCATGAAATAGCTGAAGCTTTTTATGTATTTGTAAGGCTGCCCTCCCTCCTCTTTTGGACAGCCTGTGTAGCCATGATGAATTTATGATTTACTGGCATTTCAACTTCTTCAAAATTGGTAGTTTATCTATAAAAAACAGTGTGACTTTTCTTTTTAAGCTGCAAGTTTTTCTTTGCCAATTATTCAGCTCCACAGTTACAAGGATAACTGTATTAAGATTATGTTCAGGCTAGTTATCTGGCTGAATCATTTAAAACATTAAAATATATGAATGAAATAATGTTCAAAAAACCCCTTTATTTTTATATTTTTAATTTTCTTAGATGAAGCCAGTGGTATTTCTCCTGTTCAAGTCAGCTACATTTCTTCAAAAAGTTGTTTTATTGCTGATGATAGTTATGGCTGTCTGGCATCAAATATTCCTGCTTTGGAATTGATGGCTTTATATGTAGCAGCTGCCATGCATGATTATGATCATCCTGGTCGTACAAATGCTTTTCTGGTAGCTACAAACGCACCTCAGGTAAGAAATTCTTTAACCAGAAAAATACTTGTCTGTATCTGAAATCAGAATAATGACAATTTCTCTTCTATATCCCTTCTACAGCCTGTTCAGAATCGTTTGGCCAATTTAAGAAATGGGGAAAGTAATTTGTACTTAATTTGTGTAGTACTTCTATTTTTTTAATTTGTTTGTTTGGTTGGTTTTGGCCTGATAAATTCCATATTGGTTGTGTATGTGTATAAAATTAGTTTTAAGTTTGCAAAATTGAAAATAATATAAATCAATGAAGGTTAGAGTAAAAGTTTATTTCATAGAGAGCTGGGCCTAGGACTGCCTAAGCAGCTAATTCATTAATACCTTACATTTTTGAAGTCCTCTGAAATCATAGTGGTGTCTGCAATTACTGTAAAAATGTGAATAAGCATTACCTTTAAGGGAGAGTGACTGAAATAAGAAGAAATAAGCAAGGCATCCTTGTTTTTATCTCCCTTATTCGACTCTGTTGTTAGAAAAAAGAGTAGAAAGACAGGAGATGCTCTGCTCTTCAGGGTCTAAAAGGCTAAGAGGAGAAGTAAAGCAGAATAAAGCTAAAGCTAAACAAAATAGCAGATAACACAAAAAAAAAGGTGGGGCAGGGAAGAATTTGAAGGCAAAGCACTGAAGAAAAGATGCCTAAACTGCATGGTGAGATAATCTTATCTAAAGAGTGGAATGGTATCTGGTGAAGAATATTTATAATGGCTATTTGGATCTCTTAATAAATTAGAGACAGAAAACTTAAAATAATAACAACAGCACAATAGTAAACCAGAAACCAGTACAGCTTGCCAGGAGGTGGAGACTTTAAAAGTGAACTTTCCATTCAGTTTTCAACAATTCCTCCTTGCAGAAAAAAGCCATTTAGGATGTAGGCAGTTATATAGTTCTGTTGAAAACAGACACAAGGAAGAATAAAACCAAACAGTACAGACATTCATCTCTGATTTTCAGAAATACATTAATTTCGTTAATGATGTCTTCCTTTCCTCAAAACATAAAGATTATTTTGCCATTTTCCAAGTAACTTTTTCAGGTCTTATGTATTTTTCAGGCCTTAAATATTAAATTAATTATTTTTTAGGATGTTTTGTATAAACACAGGAGTTGTGAGTAAACCCTACTGTTTTAATATTTTAGTTAACTTGCAGTTAAAATGTATTCATCAGCATTAAAAGTAGCACATTGAAAACTAGTGATTCCTCACACCATTTCATATTAACCACAGTTCAGTTCTTATACGCTTTGGAGATCATGTGTTTCAGTTTGGGTTTGGGTTTGGTTGTTTGGGGTTTTTTTTAACAGTACTGGAATTACGAAGAATTAAAAGCATAGACTTAGATCTGAGGCTTAGGTTTGATTTGTTTTGTTTTTTGATTTTTTTTTTTTTTCATAAATATCAGGGTGTGTGCTCCCCTAATATCCTGCCAAGCGTGCAAGGTTTACATTTCAAGTGGTTTGTTTATGTGTGTCTGCAGTATGAATGTAGACGTCACTAGGATATCACTAAGGACTTCTCAGGAAAGAAAAAGAACTTTGCTAATTGTTTAGTTTCATTGTTCTTTTTTATCCTCATCTGCCATTTTTCTTTCACCTTAACTCTCAAAACTAGAAGGCAAAACATCATTGCCAATGCTTGTTTTCTTTTTTAAATAAAGACTCATTTCTGACTAGCCCTTAAGCTTCAGCATATTTATTATAATTTTAAATCTTTAGTCTGTCATTTATGACTCTTTTGAGTTTGTCTTTTTTTTTTTTTGGTAGGCTGTTCTCTACAATGACAGATCAGTCTTAGAAAATCACCATGCTGCTTCTGCCTGGAATCTTTTCTTATCACGACCAGAATACAACTTTTTATCAAATCTTGATCATGTAGAATTCAAGCGCTTTCGTTTCTTAGTGATTGAAGCAATCCTTGCCACAGATCTCAAGAAGCATTTTGATTTCCTTGCAGAATTTAATGCCAAGGTTTGTTACATTCTAGTGTCTGCCCTGAGCTGGTCACAATATACTGGTGTTTTGCTAATCTGTAGTTATTAATACTAATGATTTGCATTTAAAGTTTTATATTATTTAAATTAAAATTACTAAAAAAATGCAAATAAAGTATTTCCTTTGTACAAACCAATTGTAGTTTGTTTTGTAGATTGCGTCATAAGCCTAGAAGATGTGACATAGGGACCCCCAGGAGACATTGATCATATCTCTCTTTTCCATCTTCTGAGATAGTAAATTAGTTTGGGCTTTTATGGGGTTTTTTATGAGGTCTTTTTGGGTGGGTTTTTTTGGTGGCTTTTCTTGTGTTAGTTTTTATTTTTTTTTTTTTACTGTAGGAGAAAAAAAAATACATAGAAAAAAAAATGCAAGTGTCTGTTGTTTTAACTTAGTTTTAAAAATGTATTTTCTCAATCCAGGTCAATGATATCGACAGTCATGGTATAGAATGGAGCAATGAAAATGATCGCCTACTTGCCTGTCAAATATGCATCAAACTGGCAGATATTAATGGCCCAGCAAAAGACAGAGAGCTGCATCTGAAATGGACAGAAGGCATTGTTAATGAATTTTATGAACAGGTGGGTATGGAAAGTGCAATTGACTCTTTTTTCAATGACAGCTCTTTACATTACCTAATATAGAACTTAATCAAACATTATTGCTTATGGTAAATCTGAAGGTAAGGTATTTTTGTCTTCTCTTTCTGAATACTGAAAATTTATTTTATAGGTAGTGTATGAATATGACCTTTTAGTTGCTATCAGTTGCTTTAGAAGCTTGTGAACAAGCTCTGTGCCAATGTTGTCCATTTCTCAGATATCAGGGGGTTTTTTTTGTTTTTTTTTTTTTTTTGTGTTGTGTTTTTTTTTTTTTTGTAGGATGATGGTGATAAACCAAAATAACTTCTACACTGGGAAGTTAACTGGTATGTTTCCAGGTGAAACAATATGTATAGTATCCACAAGACTGGAAATGTATATTCAGCTAACTCAGTGCAAAGACAGAAAATATTTCAAAACTTTAAAAATTAAATATTAAAAATACACATTAGTGACTAACAGTATTAAAATGTAAACCAGAACCTTACTGTGGGACTTTGGTAAATGACTCTATCAAGATTAACTGAGAAAAAGTCTGAAAATTCATTGTCTGTTTTTACATTTACAACTTCTGTAAGCCCCCTAAATATATTTTATGTTTTCACTGCCATTTTTCCATAGTCAACTTTTTGAGGAGTTAACTATTCGTGAGGCAAAAAGCAAGGTTTGAAAAGTATTTTTTTCAAACCAAGAAGATAAAAGTGAACAACAGAATCACTTGGGAGATTTAAACAATAGCAATAATAATCAGAAGTGCTTACGTGTACTGTAAGACTGTAGTATTCTTAAGTTGTTCCTTTAAGAAAAACCTTTTTCTAAAACTGTCAGGTCCACAGAATTAGTGCTGAGCTAAGGGATTGTAAATCAGAGTTGTGTATGAGCAACTGTTCAATATTTTCTTCTCCGATTTATAAAATGGAAAAAAAACCCTAAACCAAACCATTTATTCTAGATGTTATAGTTCATTTCATTCTTCTATGACTTTTGGAGGAAGCCATTTACTACAATGCTTTACTGTAGCTGATTGCTTTCTCATTTTTGCTGTTAATTAGCTAGCAATTGAAAATCTCTGCCTACCCTGAAGCTGCCCTATAAACGCAGAGGAATAGCAGCTCCAGTAGAACAAAGTCTCAATCTATGCAGAAAAGTTTCTCATAGCAAAGCTGAAGGGAGGGTTATGAGCTATGCAAGTTTGAGCCAGTGTGTCTTTATTTTAAATTGGCCTAATTACATTTTCATTCACTTAGTCTATACTATTACTGCATCTAGTAAAAATATACAACCCATGTGATGGTTACCTAGTTCCTTAAAAGTAATCTTTCAAATAAACATTTAAAGCTAATTTTATGAGAAGTTCTGATCATTTTTTTTAACTTCTTTTTCAGGGTGATGAAGAAGCAAGTCTTGGGCTACCTATAAGCCCCTTCATGGATCGTTCTTCTCCACAGCTTGCAAAACTGCAAGAATCTTTCATCACTCACATAGTTGGCCCCCTTTGTAATTCATGTGATGCAGCTGGATTGCTTCCAGGCCAATGGGTTGATGAAGAGGACGATGCAGAAAGTACTGAAGATGATGATGGAGCACAGTTGGAGAGTGATGATGAAGAAATGGAACACGATCTTATTTTCAGTAAGTTTCTGTACTTCAGTTGGTGCCTATGGTTGTCATTTAATAGATTCAAACATAGCAAAGATGCTTGAAATTGTACAGTACAAATACTGTAATTTTTAATAAGCTTTTTAATAAAATTTTGTTAATACCAGGAGACATGAAATTTGAAAAAACCTCATTGTTATCCTCTGCCATGTCACTATTTAAATATTCTGAATAAGTATCCATGTGTTAAAATGTGCCATTGGTTTTTTAGTTGTAAAATACAAATTCTTTGAATCTCAAATGATCAAATATGCTTATAATTTTACAGAAGCTCAAAGAAAAAAAGGGAGACGAGTGTTTTGCCAGCTAACACACCATCTCAGTGAAAATCACAAAATATGGAAGAAAATGATTGAAGAGGAAGAAAAAAATAAAGCGGAAGGAGCTAAACTGCTGAGTGAGATCTCACCTTTACCTCAAGCAGATGAAATTCAGGTTATTGAGGAAGCTGATGAAGATGATGAGCGACAACTAGAAGACAAGACATGCTAAGAAATCTTGAGTGGTGTCCAGTATGATGATAGCCTATTTTTTTTCCACTGTGCTGACTTTAGCCTGACACATTTCACATAAAATTTGAAAGGCCTTAATACTGTGAGAGGATTCTTTCTACTGTAGTGGAATCCCACTCCTATGCACTTTCGCCACACAGAATATGAAACTTTATTCAAAGATTGAGTATTGCATACCCTCATGCAAAGTTCTTTATGCCTTAGTTGGTATAAAATATCCTGATATAATGCTGCCTTGCTGAATATGGAACTCATTTTTCTTGAGGTACCTGCAATTTTTAAAAGCATTCAGTGACTTCAATTACCAAAGTGGCAAGAACTTTTTGCTAACAAGGAAATGTAGGGTGAATCCTAATATTGTCTTGAGTTGTTTATTTCATGTTGGTTTTGAACATGAATGAGAAAAAGTCTGTGCCTATAAGAAAACTATGTTATCGTTGCAGTGCAAGCCTGTTGTGGGGTGTCTACTTAGTGCAGTAGTGTGCTTAATGTAGTCACCTCAGCACCTGTTCAATGACTGTGACATAAATGCTGAGTTCTGATATTTGTGGTTTAAAAAAGAAAAAAAAAAATCCAGGTGCATCTATTTCTGATGCTTTTTATTATTGTGCATAACCTGATGTTTTATTTTTGCAGAAAATATTAAGGTTTGCAGTGGGTGTTCATGATAATTCATCGAATACAAGGCCATTATCATCAGTTGCCTTGCTGTTTCATGGTAGAACAATAAAAACCTTTTCAGCTACTTAAATTATTAAGGAATTTTATTCTTTAAGTATAATGCTATATTTCCTGCCCTTACTCAGGCTCCTGTTTGAAAGCAAGTCAACCACATCATAGATTTTTACCTTGCACCAATTTCCGGTATTAAATTTGAAGGAAATAAGATCGTATTTCATTTATTCTTTGTATGTAAAACTTCAGGAGAATTAAAGTTTAAAAAAAAAAAAAAAAGATAAACTACTGTTTCAAAATGGCTAGTGTATTTTAATGTGCCCTGCATCATATTGCCTTCAAGTTTGATGTACATCCTGAAACAGACATATGGAAAGCAGATGGTGAAAACTTCGTGTAAAGCCTAATAGTAAGGTAAATACCTCTGTATTATATTATATTTTAGATTGTCGAGTTTTTAAATGAAACTTGGACATTCCACACATGTATTTTTAGGAACACTACCATTGTAGGTCTAAATAATAAGAAGAAAAAAAGGCATAAATTTGGCTACAAGTATGCAAGCAAGTTACAACTTAAACTACTTTTAAAAGTGCACTTTTTAGTACTAAACATTTATATATTGTGCAGTTGAATTGAATAGAAACAAATGCAGTTCCTAAACGTAGCATATTTATGTTTACATTTACATCAGTTGACTTGAAAAAAAGGTAACATTCCGAAGAAAACCTTGTGTTAATTGTATTGCACTGTGTTACACAAACAAATTTTTATTCTGCTCTTTGATTGGCCAGTTTAAACACCTGAAAGGAATTTTTTTTTATTCTTTTCTACTAATAAGCTTTTTGTTCATCCATTTAGAAGACCACTGAGACGTGCTTTTGCTATTGTATATATTCAGTGCCAAATCCCCCTTTGCTGCCATTATTACTATCACTGCATTTTTTGTAACATAAGCAGTGTTAAAAACCAGGTATTTCTGTCATTAATAAAATGTTGCACTACTGAAGCTGGCACTTACTGATCATTCACTTGTATTTTACATACCTTGTTCATGTATTTTTCTAACAGATAATTTGAAGTCTATAGAAATTATGCTTGTTTCAGTGTGCTGTTTTGTCAGCATTTTGTGTGTAGATTTTGTGTTTGCGTATAAAAAATTCACTTTATAACTGTTTACTTTCATTTTGCTTTAACTGAAAAAAGATGCTAATGAGCTTGTCAGAAGTTACTGCTATATTTTTCTACGTAAGTTTTCCATTTAGTTTCCTTTTAAAAATGAATATTTAAAACTAATAGAAAAAATAAGAATGTAAAAATAACATTTTATCTATTACTAAAGCATTGGCAGCATTTATATCTGGTGACAACTTTGCCAGCAGCTTTTTTATCTCAGGTTTTCTTTAAACTCTTTAGAAATACTGAAGTAATTTTAAAATTTAGAAAAAAGTAAAAAACCTCAGTGTTTATTTAATAAGCTGTAGTGCTGATACATATTTCCAGTTAGGTATTTTCAAGTTACAGTAGCTTGCTTCAAAGATACATTTAATTATCCATGTGTTCACAATCCACCTTAAAATATCTTTTATTTCTGTATATAGAATATGCAACTAATTGGTACTCTTAAGAGCAAGGGAAAAAGAATGTACAAATGTTATCAAAGGTTGATTCACAGCCTGTTTGCAGAAGTGGATGTAACTGTAGCTGAAGGTGTCTTAATTGTTCAGAAATGATAATGGAAGGTCATTTGAATGTTGATTGAGCTTTTGTCAACAATAATACATCTCCATATAAGGCATATCACTTATTCTGGTAACAACCCAATGAGATATTACAACCAATCTACATCTGTGATCACACTTCAATTCACAGCTACCAAGGGATGCTAAAGAGCACAGAAAAGTGTGCAAAAGAACACACTTAAAATACTTTCTAAGGTACACACCTAAAATACTTTCTAAGGCAATGCTCACTTTTTTTTTTTTTTGAAGTAGGCCAAATTAGCCTGCATTGAAGTTTATGCTGCTACAGTAGATATACCTTTTATGGATAACATTCTCAGGTTTAAGTAAAGTCTTCAGCCCTTTTCCTATCAAAAATCTCATATTTCCTTATTGCCTTTTACAATGTATGTTGGATTACTTGCTTCTATGCATAGAGTGGATACAGAACTTCACTACAAAGTTTTCTGTAAGCACCTAATTCCTTCCATGCCTCTGGAGATCTGGATGTTATAGTGGTGTTGAACAAGTCAAAACTAATTATATGGATCCTTTTCCCATGAATTCTTACTCCATGACAAACTTCATTGGTAAGTCTAAGATTCAGAATGAAAGAACTGGTGTAACGTTGCTTATGGTAAGTCCAAATTAACAAAGTTTTGCAAGACCTGATTTGCTCTGTATTTAGAACCATTTCTGCTCTTGGATTCAATTTTAGCCACAACCAGTGGCAGGTCAATCAACAAAAGGAGTTACCAGAATTCCAGAAGTCACTTTTGACATTGGTGGTTCCTCCTGGGCAGGCATAGTTGAGGCTGGGCTTCTGGTTCCTCTAAAAGCATACATGGAATTTGAGGTAATCCATTGTGTGGTACTAACATTCACAGTGCAGTACTTTCCCTTTTGTCCAAAAAATATCTGAGAAGGTGTGAGAGGTGCAGCAGTGGAAGTTATTTTAAAAAATGTAATAAAATAACATGTTTTCATATACTGACTGATGAGTGTGAGATCAGGAACCCCCGTCTGAGAGACATGCTTTGGAGTAAAAGGATAAGAATTAGAAAGGAGATGTTAAAGATGGCATACACTCACACATGGCTCTTCTGAAGAAGAGGGACACTGTTTATTTTCAGCCAGTTCATTGTCTTCGATAGAATGTGGAAACAGGATAACTTTGGTAAGAATATTTGGATTTTTAAAAATGAAAATAGAAATTAAAATTAAATTATAGTACTAATAACACAATTAAATTTTCTTAAATTTGTAATGCAAATTTAAGAACATTTATTTTTCTGTCACCAATAATGATTAGATGAGGGAAAATAAATAAATGACATTGGTAAAATGAGGTACAAAAATTATGATCAAAGGAGCGTTTGGGGTTTTTTTCTTCAGCTTTCTTCAGAATCGTGTTTCTGGACAACATGCTGCTTCATGTCTGTGTTAAGGCAAATGAGGTTATGAATTGCTTTCATTTTTGCAAAGAATTTTCCTTTCAATATCTTCTGACAGAAGCCTTGAACTTGCTTTAGGAATCATACTGCAGATTCTCAGAGATGAAGCTGGCAAAAGAAACTAAACTAGTCGCTATCTGATTTCATTTAATAGGGCCATAAGTAATTAGAACTTTTGTCCTCTGCTAAATGAGAAAGAATAAAGTCTTATATTTCAGAGGAAAGAGAAAATTATGCCTATAGAGTAAGCTGCTATAGAATAAACATTCCAATGCACTTGAGTTTCTAGTTGGCATTGACCCTCCTGGCATAGTATACATCCCCCACATCCGATTGAATCCACCAAACAGACACAGAACTTTTCTGTCTCAGTGGTTATGCTGAACATTTGTTAATCACATTTCTCTGAGACATTTCTGACTTAGACTGGAAAGAATACTTCTGGTTGCCTGCAATACTCAAAATTAAAAAAAAAAAAATAGTGTAACTAGCGATTGCTTTTTTAGTTAATAGTAGCATTAGCTACAGAAAGTGATTCCAGTAAAGAAGAAACTGTTTTCCCTTGGAACTGAGATTGGAACATCTGTTCAGAAATTGGCTGACTTTAAATGTTATTGTTGTGATACAATCAGGATACTGAATAACAGATGCTTAATGTATGTAAGGGATTGACACTTTCTTGGTTCCATCTGATACTACAGACACTCTTTGAAAAGAGCACAACACAGTCAGAAACATTTGACCGGAAGGATTCTTTTGGAATCTGTACCCTGTGAATCATCTTTTGGTTTCTGTGCTTCAAGAGACCAGAGGTGATAGCATCTGGTGCATATGATACCCTACTGCGCAGGTTGTATTACCTGGCAGAATGTTACCATCAGTGAAATCAAAGTTAAGAGAGTAAAATCTTATACTGAGGAGAAACCATCTGCCTTCTGGTTTATCTGAGAGTTTTCAGAAAAATAGAGATGTGTTAACATTAAACCAGTAGAGCCTTTAATGGTGAGAGAGTGTCGTGTTTCAAATTATTCCTACCATTAACCTTGTGATTTGTCCATGTGCTAAATATCTTGCCAAAAAAAACAGGTGATGAGTCACTTCTGACTCATCTCTCCGGATCAGCAGAACCCTTTGCACCTACCATGAGAACAAAGTATTTTTTTTCTTGCATATAAAGACCAATGCTTAGCTTAAAATGCAAGTTTTATACAAAAAATCCAAATGATAAACTTGACATTACTTATTGCACATGAAGAGCAGACTGCAGACTTTGTCACCTATGCCAGTTAGATGTGAAAGCTTGCTCCTATTTGTGGTCATTCAGATAGACTTAGTATACCCCTCTTTTTTTTATCATGACATTTATTCTACAAGAATTTATTAATCTCTAGGGTATTGTCAATTTATCTGACTCGTATATTAATTAAGCTTTCTCTCAAAGAAGTGAATGAAAAAGCCATCCTATTTATCTTTGAGAATGGGTTTGTGATAATTTTGTTCTATTAATCAGAAATAAGGCATTACCAAAATAATGTTTCTAATTTCAGATGTCATACTCCAAGAAAATTATCTGTCCACTAGACAGATTGCAGAATTCCAGTACAGGCTAGTGAGACTGACCAGAATTATGGAAGACATAGCCTAAAGAGAGGGAGAAAGGTTAAATTAGTTCCCGAGATTTTTCCAAGTCTAGAGCAAATGAAACTTGAGTGAGATATTCTGAGGTTTTTAATAATAAGTCTGCTTCAAAGAGCAAAGTAATCAGAATAATGCTTTCAGTGTTCATAGTGTTTAGGACAAGAAGTAACAGCTTTAGATTGCAAGAAGTAAGATTCAGGCCCAACATGGCAAATTGTCTAAGGATTGAGACAGCTGTGACTCACTGAAATATATTGCCTTGGAGTATTAAGGAAGTCTTTGAAAATAAAACACAGTCTGAAAAAGACATATTACTGGATTAGATGAGTGAACTACATAACTTGCTGAGATCTTTTCTGGACTCATTTCTTAAATACGAGGACTAGAGATCTGACACAGTGCTTTAAATACTGATAAGAAAATGTGCACAATGATAGAAAATAGTAAAATAACATTAAAACAACAGTAACTGGATGTGCTAACTTAATCTCAAATTCACTGAATATTAAAAAGTTTAAATTTACTGAATATTTAACTGGTAATGCATCTCCCACTAGAAATAATCTTTTTATTTGTTGAGGGAGAGAACTAGAATCCTTTTGAAAAAACAGACATGGTTTGACGCTCAGCCAGAGTTCAGATTCTGATTAGCTGTCATGTTATAAATAAATGGAAATGGAGTTGCCAAAATGTTTAAAAAAAAAATATGATTGAGTACTTTCCTAAAGCTTATTATATTTTAAGTATTTGTCAAACTACATGGTCCTCTCTAGATCTTGAGAAAGTGCATACTTAAGACATTGGGAGGTGCTGGATGCTTTTGAAGATGATGTAATTCATGTACTTAAAAAGAGGATTAGTTTAAGCAGGACAGGATTTTTAGATAAATTTAGCTCTTAGCACTGAGTTTTACTGCAATCAACTACGGATTATTCTTACAGTCACTTTTCAAATACATGATTGTGACACTGATTATGACATGAAGAACTTGAATATTCTAAAGACTGTCTACAATTTGTGATGAGGTAAACTCAATGTTGCATTTCTCTCTATACTGTGACAATTTAGACTGTACATTCTTTGAGAGAAAAACAGTGTATCCTTATACAACGTAAAATACAATGGAACAAGATCTGAAGATGCCTTGAATAGGCTTTAAAAAGCAACCCTTATACTTCCAAAACCAGCAGTTAACTTCCTAACCTGTATAGGCACAAGAGTCATAAGTACATGTATTTTTTCTGGAAAAAAATAGGTTTATAGAATTCTGCTGTGATGCGTGTTCACCAGCATTATTATCTTAACTAAGCTTACTGTGCAAGCTGAAAAGAACCAAAAGTGCATTTGAACCCCTTAAACAGGGACGTGTATGGAGAACGGAATCTGAATTACCTGAGAATGACTGAGCCATAGTGATTCTATTACCTAACTTTCATTCCTTACTGGTGTGAAAGCCTACCTGGATTGCCTATATTAGTGCAAGGACCTGAACAATTGAGCCATCCTTTATTCCCTCATTTTACTGAGGGTATAACAGTGGCCCTAGGGCATACAGTGTGGATCCTGTTGTCTAAAGCGTAATGGCGGGAATAATGTGGTTAAGCATCCTAACAAATTAACTATTATGTAAAAAACTCTTATATATATATATATATATATTTTTAATATGTAACTTTTTTTATGCTTCTGGTAAGTCATAGTTTATGCAAATTAAAATATTTCTTTTAAAATCTTTAGTACAAGCATAGGAAAGGAAGTCATCACGTAAAACCAGCAAGGGAATAAATAGTAGGTTTATTCTGTTTTCTGCTATATTACTATAGGCTGGTATGCATCACATGTAAAATTCTAGGCAAGCAGCCATCTGCTACGGTAACAGTAAACTATTGGATTAGATTGCATATTCCTGATATCCTTCATTATTTTAATGGATTTAATCTATTTGGAATGTTACATATTCAGAAGAATGTAACAAATGTAATGTCTCCTGAAGTCTGGCAGTAGTCCTACGAAATTACCACTTTGAGTGTGGGTTCTGCCTAATTCTGATAATACTGACATCTAGATAGCTGACAGCCTTCAAAAATATCTAGAAGGATAATCTAGAAATGGAAGAAGTTGCTGTTTCTTAAATTGTATTGTATGAAAGGACAGAATAAGGAAGAGTATTTCCAGAACAGAAGTTTAATTTGATCTTAGTTACACAAAGCATTTGATTTACGAGGCCAATTTAAAAAAAACCAAACACCTCAGACATGTAGCTGCTATGAAAATGTATGTCTGTACGTTCACAGACCAATACTGGGAGTGTATCTTTCAGACATTTGAATAGTTATATTGAATAGTACTTGGCTGTGTCATCTTGTGTTTTCATTATTCCATCAAATAGATAAATCCCGATTTGCATCTTCACCATAATGACTCCCCCCCGTTCATCCTTAATCTTTATATTTTCCCATTCAATGCATTGTTGCAAATTTTACTTAATCTTATTTTCATTCCTTTTGCAATGTGATTTGGCTGTTTTACTGTATTCTCTCAGAACTTGCTGCTTTTCAGGTGAATGTGCCATCATACTGACAATATAGTCTGCCTCATCTACTTGCTAGTTCTTGTACAAACCATTAAGCTGAATTCTAGGCTAAAAAAATGCAGATTAATATTTAAGTATTCAGCCAGACTGAATCAGAGTTAGATTCAGAGCTCAATTATGTAGCAGAACAACATATTAAATCAAGAAAAGACCTGCTTGCTATGTGAGCTCTGGCTGATATAACACTCGAATAGCTAGCAGAGGTTTGGAGTTCAGAGAGAACAGTAAATTTTATAAGATGATGATTAAGACAGGAGGGTAAATTTATGTAGACTAACCAAGTCAATTGTGTTCAGTAAACCAAAAGAATGAATTATAAAATCATAGAATGGTTAGGGTTGGAAAGGACCAACCCCCTGCCATGGGCAGGGAGGCCTCACACTAGACCATGTTGCCCAAGGCTCTGTCCAACCCAGCCTTGAACACCGCCAGGGATGAAGCATTTACCACTTCTTCAGGCAACCTGTTCCAGTGCCTCACCACCCTTACAGTAAGGAACTTCTTCCCTGTACCTAAGCTGAACTTCCCCTGTGTAACTTTAAACCCATTACCCCTTGTCCTATCACTACACTGCCTGATGAAGAGATCCTCTCTGGTCTTCTTGTAGGCTCCCTTCAGATACTAGAAGGCTGCTATGAGGTCTCCACGCAGCCTTCTCTTCTCCAGGATCAACAGCCCCAACTTTCTCAGCCTATCTTCATACGGGAGGTGCTCCAGTCCCCTC
>JARCZZ010046182.1:0-24865 GCA_030323915.1 Brotogeris chrysoptera | reverse complement strand
ACCCGGCCTTGAACACCACCAGGGATGGAGCATTCACAACTTCCCTGGGCAACCCATTCCAGTGCCTCACCACCCTCCCAGTAAAGAACTTCTTATATCTAACCTGAACTTCCCCTGTTTAAACCCATTACCCTTTGTCCTATCACTACAATCCCTGATGAGGAATCCCTTAGCAATTGCAACAGAAAACTTCTCAGTTTGACTTGGTTTGTTGTGTGTTTGCTCTGTCATTTTATGCTTAATTTTTTCTCTTTTAAGCAGTCTGTCCAGACGTCTTGCTTGCCCTGCCCTGCTTATAGGGATTTATTTTAATTACAGCTTGAGTTAACTTTTCTTTGAACATGTTAAGGTATGTCTCTAAAATACACATGTGCTTTTTAAAGTCAGATACTATATATCTGGTATGTTTTGGAACGTGCATGGTTCCCTGGCAGCTGTTAGGCAAAATTATGCTTTTACCTATATTGTAGTGTGGGAAATGACTATTTAAAGTTACATATTGAATTAGTTGGGTGGTGGTGTTTTTTTTTTTGTTGGTTTTTTTTTTGTTTGTTTTATATATGAAGTGGTGCCCTTGGAGGTTAAGTAGAATCAAAAGCCATTTCTATTTAAGAAGTTATTAAATATTGTCAGTATTAGTACTGCAGTTTCGCTAGTATTTGTACTCAGTGAAAGGACTTGGCAGTATGAGGGCTGATACGCAGTGTTGGGGCAGGTGTCAGACAGGACCCTCTGCCTTCTAAACTTTGTTTTTGATGGCACTGCAGACCAAATCAGAATAGCAGAGACATATTTGTATCTGGGGGTGAATTAAACTAAAGGAAACAGAAGTGTCAGAGGGAGTGCTGTTGTGTGCGCACACCTGAAAGGTTGCATACAAAGCTTCTCAGTTTTCATGGATTAGTTATGCTTATTGTGAATTCTCAGTTCCAGAGATTAATATATCTGGCTTGTTATTATATCTAGACTTAAAAATATATAATAAGTGAGCAAAAACTCTGGGAAAATATGGAAACAAAATTTGAGTTTCTTTCTGAATTGGAACGTGTGTAGAGGATCAGAATTTTTAACTAGTTCTTTTAGAAACTGCGTGTTTCAACAGCCATTCACTTCATGTATTCACTGCTTCTTGCTATTGCATTAATGTGCAGGGTATCAGCAGATCTATAATGTAAGAACTCTGTACATTTTAATTAGCTAGAATCTAGAAGGATTAATCAAGCAGGATTTTTCTTAACTTTTGTTTCAAATTGACTAAGCAAAGTTGCTTTTATTGAGGCTCTTTTGGTTTGACCTAGTGTAAGTGGCCACCTGTTTACGGAATGGCAAAGTCTAACTGAAGGTTCGGGTTGGTTTTGTGTTGGTTTTAGTGGTTATGTTGTGTATTTTTTTTGTGTTAATGGGATTAAGAAATCACTAATTAGTAGCCCATGAAAGCCATGGAAGAGGATCACAGCACCCAACTGTCAGAAGCAATAGCAGTCTGGGAAGTAGTGAGCAGTTGAGCTAATTAATGCCTCTGTGTTAGGCTGTTTATCTGTTGGCTGGCTCTCATTATGTGCGTTCAATAAAATGTAGGTGCTACTAAAGCTGTATTTTTTTTCTTAAGAAAATGTTTCCTGCATGTAGAAAATAGCGAGTCTGAAGAACAAGTTTTATCAAAATAGCTACATATTGCCTTTTGAAATAATATTTTATGTTTTGGGATGTAGCCTTGGAACAAGACTGCATTCAACAACCAGAAGGGAAGATTAGAGAGTTGTGTCTAGTATTATCTTGCCATCAAAAGGAAGTGGTTTTAGTCTCACAGTTGAAGGAATGTTGTGTTGGGGATAAATATTTTATGTATCCTTTAACAGTGAAGCACTACTTCCATTTCTTGGTTTTGTGTGTATGTATGTACATTTGAAGTTGTGACTCAGTTGTGGGGAGGAATTTGATAGAATTCTTTATCTGTTCTCAACACATTTGTCTCCTATCATAGATTGTTGAGAAGTGTTGGATGTTCACTTAAATCTTCCCTGCTGAAATGTAGTATATGGAACTGTAGTGACATTCAGTTGTTAAGATGTTACAAGTGCTCTTCCCATGGTAAGGTATAGTTGGGAATATGAGTCAGATTGTTTGTCTGTAATAGGAGTGCTACCATGACATTAGGTTTACAATAGGCAGAACTAATGGTAGCAGACTCTATTACTTGTTTTGTAAGTATTGGGTTTTGTTACTACCTTATTATTATGGAATTCTACAGGAAGTGTCACACCTGCTTGAAATGTGTTAATATTAATCATATAGCTTCTAGTATAATTGTGATTGAAGTCAACACCAAGAAAACATCAAAAAAAATACAGGCATTTTTCAATTTTAGGAGTAGCAGGAAGAGAAGAATTATCTAGTAATATTTTTCCTCTGCTTGGATTTGGACATCATCACTACAGTGGTAAAATCTTAACTATTTTGTTTATATTTTTTCATCTTTATTTTTTTCCCACTTTGAACAGTCTTTAAGGAGCAAGCCTTGTACGCAGAGACTATGTTAGTTTCTAAAGATAAGCTCTTTCTCTCCTTCCTTGCTTTCTAGGAATTGAAATCAGTTTGTTATGGGAGTAGACTTCAAAGTTAAGTCAGTGCATTTGATAAAATCACATTAAAAAATCACTAAGTACTTGTTAGAACAGTCAAGTCAGAGGTTCCATATGGCAAATAGCTTGGGTGCAGTCATTTCAGGAAGTATCAGAATTGAGAGAGAACTGGATTTGAGAACAGTTAACATTGGCTAATCTAGTATAACAGGAATTTTCAATGCTAGCAAAATTCAGGGTAGATAGCTGAAGTTTTGTAGTATTTTTTGAACAGGTACATAAATAGCCAGTTATTGGTTGATTGTCAGTTTTGAGTCCATAAGTTCTGCTTGCTTGCTCTGTATTGCTTTTTTTTTTTCCTTTCCGGGTTTTTTTTGATAGTTGAATACAGATGCTCATCTATGTGCCTTGAATAGTTTTCTTCACTTACATTGCCTTTTCCTTTCTCCAAAGGCTTTCTGTATGAAGGAAATAAATCCTACTGAGTTATTTTTGTGTATCCTGAACATAGACATATATTGCTCTTGATACATTTAATTAGCAGAATTTGCTAGATAATATGGTATGTTTCTTAAAGGTAGTATGTAATAATGATGCTTACTACTGTGGTGTAGTTCTGTTCCAGCTATAGAGAACGTTATTATTTATTGGATCATTAAATCCCAAACTCAAAAAAGATTCATTGTCCTAAGCCAGTGGCCAGTGAAGTGTCTTTTTCTTCCTTCCAAAATCTTTGTCTTGCTTCACATTCCTTCTCTGAGATATATGAAAGTATTAATGTGTTCTTCTAGGTCACAAACTGCCATATTTGACATGCAGAATGCCTGGTTACTTACTTTGAAATAGATTCATCTTTGCGTAGTATACAAACATTACTCTGTTGTGATCTTTTTTTTTTCCCCTTAGCGTATTCATCCATCTCATAAATGGCCAGTATTTTTGACAATTTTCAGCAGCTCGTTTTTGACAAACCTTTAATCCTCAACTCCTGCCTGTCTCCGTCATTACAAATACAAGTTCAGACATGCTAGAGAAGGGGGAATGCTTTTCTCTGAGGAAATATTCGTCCTTAAACAAAAAAAAATGAAATGTCTTAGAGTGTTGTTAAAATAAGGAGGCTTATACATAATTAGGGAAAAAAAGGTATAATTTTTTCTGTGTGTATTTAAACAGCTTTTTGTAATTTGGGAAGGTTCAGAGAGGAAAACATTGCTTGTAAAATGTATTTTCTGTTCCATTAGAATAGAAAATGCCATTTAAAAAACAAAACATAATGACAAGCAACTCGTTGCTCCTCCCATCCTCATTTCTAAGTATTTTTGTTTGATTCCTTCTGTTCTTGGAGGCACTAACTGGAACATCGCTATTGTAATGCTACATTTTCCTTAGGAAATGCCACTCTACCCTCCACATCTACACACTTAGGTTTTATCTCTCTACCTTGCTTGAGCATGCTGTGAGAACATAAAGCTGTACTAGTTTCCACCTTTTTGGGATTAAAGTACATGCAAAAACCATTATTGTACATTATTATGTATACACCATTGCCCTTAATGGAAAATACTGTAAAGGTGATGATGGTTCCACATTATCTGTATGGTTCCATCATATCAAACTGAATCTCTTAAACGGCCTTGTGTGGAGTGATAGTGGTTTGCAGCTTACAGTTTAGGATCCATCTGCAAGGAAAGGCCAGAGGTGGGCATTTTTTTTTTCTAAGGACAGTAGCAGATAGGACTTTTGGAGCTTTGTGTCACTGATATACAACAGAGGAAAAACAATTTGTGAAATATCTTATTCGCTCAGGCTTAGATCTTACAAGCAGGCTACGGTCTTGGTGACTTCCTTAATCTGAACATGACTGCGTACTTTCATCCAGGAACTGTTGTCTGTCTTCAAGGGTATCCTATGGATTCTTTCAGAAAAACTTTCTCTTGTAGCACAGTAACAAAGAGAGGGAAGAAGTTCTTGAAGGTACATGTGCCATGCCAGTGGAGGCATAGTTGTAACCAATGAATCTTTTATGATTAAACATGCAACTGTATGACTCAGAGTTCATGCTGGCAGGTGGAATGCTTTGTTGTGGGTAATTAAATTACGGTACTTCTACTCTTAGATCTTGACCATTTTCCAAGGAGTTTCCCAACATATGCCTTACCTGTGATAAGAGCAACCTTGGTTTTGTTTGGCTTATGCATTCTTTTTTACATGGGTAATAACAGAGATTATTAGAACTAAATATCTGTTCTCTCTGAGGATAGATGTTGTGTTAAGCGTCTGCCTCCTCCTTACAAGAACAAGATTAAACTATTGCTTATTTCAGTTAAGTTCTTTATTGAAGAAATGAAGCTGGGCAGTGGGATAGACTTTCTGAACGTTCCAAGTATTTCTGAGAATTAAAAGTGAATCTTTGAGCTCCTTGCCAGCAAAAGTGCTGTTTAATATTATTGCTACAGATAATTTTAATCAGCGAACCAACAGTGAGGAAGAGGGTCATTCTGGAAATTTATTTTTGAAATATTTTTTTAAATTTATAATGGAGTGATATTATTTTACATGTACTTGTTGAACTTAGCCAGATGGATGCCATTTAATAGCTAATACATAATTCTGCAAAAATACGAAAGTTACTTTGTTCCTAATATGTTTAGCTGTTCTATCGGATTCCAGGTATCTTTAATCTGTCAGGTCCTATGATAACACAATATCATAGTGCTGCACTGTTACATAGTGTTACAGCCGTAGTATTTTAATTTCCAAGTGTGATTTTTGTGTTTGGTTCTGTTTTTTCCCCTGCAGGACTTGCTCTCAGTAGAAGCTGACCAAGTGCAATTCAGAGTTTGCGAAGGATTCCAAATCCATTCACTTAAGAATTAGCTCAGTTATATCTGTTGCCATCAAAATTTTTTGGAATGTAAATTCAGAGAATTAAACCAGATGGATTTTAAAGTGTTCAAGAATTAAGAGTCAATTACTTAAAATATAATCAGTTATGAATATGAGCCAGCTTCTGCTCAGGCAGACAAGAAGGCTGATAGCATCCTGGCCTGTCCCAGCACCGATGTGGCAGCAGGGCCAGGGCAGGGATCATCCATCTGCGCTGGGCACTGGTGAGGCTGAACCTCGAATCCCATGTTCAGTTCTGGGCCCCTCACTTTAAGAGAGACATTGAGGTGCTGGAGCGGGGCCAGAGAAGGGCAATAGAGCTGGTGAAAGGTCTGGAGACTAAGTCTGATGAGGAACTGGGGTTTAGTCTGGAGGAAAGAAGCCTCAGGAGGAGCCTTATAGCTCTGTGAAACTACTTGTAAGGAGATTGTAGCAATGTGGGTGTCAGCCTTTCTTCCAAGTAACAAGGGATAGGAGTGGAGAAAATGACCTCAAGTTGCGCCAGGGGAGGCTTAGATTGTGTACTAGGAAAATATTCTTCACTGAAAGGGTTGTCAAGCGTTGGAACAGGCTGCCCAGGGAAGTGGTGGAGTCACCAGTCCCTGGAGGTGTTTAAAAGATGTGTAGATGTGGCACTTAAGGACATGGTCTAGTTGTGGACTTGCTAGTGCTAGGTTAGCAGTTGGACTTTGTGATCTTAAGGGTCGTTCCCAACCTAAACAATTCTGTGATAACATTAGTAGGAAGTAGACACATTACAGTAGGAGAGGTAGGAACATGAACAATTATGACTTCCAATATTAAATGTTATATTGGTGAGAAAACAAGACTAGTGTCATCAGTTCCTGCAAGAAAGCAAAAGCAAAGATGTAGAGGGACTGACAGGAAAGCTATCAGGTCTGAGATTTTCACCTGTCTCATGGGGTTTTGCTTTTGGTTTAAGTCCATGTCTGCTACAAGTCTAAAGCTGCAGCAGAAACTGCACACTCTCAGATGTGAACAGGAGCCCCTTTTATCTGATACATGGTGAAAAAGTGTCATGTATTGGTAAGCTGAATTAACTGTTCATGTATTTCTCTTGTGTTTATATTGAATTTTGAAGTGGTGTTCTAGGAACCCGGTGCCATACTGCTGCTGCCAAAGCGACTAATAGATCTATTGATGCCATCTGTCTAAGGAATCCACAGCCGCTCTTCCAAAGTCTGGTTTAGTTTTCAATGGAGCAACATTCTTTATAGGAGGAATTATTCCTGTCTTTCTTTCTTCTTTCCATTCTGCTCTCTTTCCCCTCCCAAGGATCCTCAGTGGTGATTCATGCTGGAATTTCCCACAACTTTCCCTGCCCTGACTTCCTTTTGCATATCCAGTAAATTTCTCTGTTGATTCTCCAGTATTATATGATATGTTGGCACGCTTTATCACAGTATAGAAGCTGTAGGGCAATCTGGACAGAAATAAAACATGAGTAGCTCATTTTGCAGATCATTCTCTTAAATTATTTTGTTCTTTTGGAAACTATTTGATGTGTATAGATAATGTTTTTAGAACTGAGCTGCTGGTGTGTTAACCAGATTTAATAACGTGTCTTCTGAAATACTCTTTTGGTGCTAACAAAACTTATTTCTGCAAGGAGTACTTGTATTTAATACTTAGAATACCCATTTCTTTAAAACTTACTCTAGTTGAGTAGTAGGAGTGTGTTTGGGAGGAGAAAAGCATACATGCGTTGATACGCAGTGCTACAGTAGTAACTGACACTGCTCAGTCTTGCCATTTGTGGTTGGCAGAAGCAGCCTGATGCTCTGAGCAAATGCCTATTTCTGCAATTATGTTAATGGTGATGATTTAGAGGGACAATTATATGCATTTATATTAAAATGTAGACTTCTGCAAACAAGTTCTGAAGCTTGGTGGGATTTTCATCAAGTCAGACTCCAGAGCAATAGTGATTGATTGTGCTTGCTGAAAGTTTTGGGAAGTCAAAGTGAAATCTATAGTTTGTAAATGAGGACCTAGTGAAAATAGGAGAATAGCTTTATCATTAGTTGATCCAAGGAGTTAAGGGTTAAAAGAGAGTGGGGGGTAAGGCTAAGCAAAGGTCCAGGTTGGGCCAATTGTGGGCAATGGCAGCGAGCTGATGATGCTATTGTGAGTGCTAGAGATTCTAGGAAGGGGAGCTAACATCTCTTAGATAATGACTGAATTATGAATTGTTCATAATGAACAAGCTTCTTCTGTTTGGCTCGTGTGTATTTCTTCGTTTTGTAATATTTAACTTGGGTTAATATTAAACAGTCCGAGTCTTTAAATTATAAAGGTAATACTAATGTTGTAGGTACTTTCTTGAGTGAACTGAGCTACTTGACTGATGTAATTTAATGGTGTTTAGAAATCGAAGTTCATTACTTACAAGTTCATCGCTTACAAGTTCTGCAAGACTATACTGTGTTAAGAAAAAAGATGCAAGTGTAACAGGACTTTAGTAGTGCTGCATTCGGCTCCATTCAACAAGTATGTTGTAGGCATATGAACATCATTTGCAGTAAATTGTTTGAAAATATCTGTGTCCATTGAGTTTCTTCAAGCTTCATAAGGGAAAAACCAAACTATAAATCCTTTCTAGGTTTCCTGCACTGGTCTTCCTCATGATAATGCTATAATATCCCAAGATTCTTGTCCTCCTGTCACAAAGAATTGGTTGACCTATTTCTGTAGGAGTTTTGGAATTTATTTTTGCTAGATTTGAAGGACAGGGGAAAGGAACTTCTCTGCTAAATTTACTCATTTATGGCACTAAAAGTAGCTATAGATCATGGTGGTGGGTGCAGTCTTTATAATTTAATCTTTTATCTTTTCCACTATTTGGACAAGCAGACATTTTATTTCTGACATCTTGTATGAAAAATGTATGGATCATGCCTCTCAGGTATTGCATTTGGTTCTGCAGAGCTGGGCAGGCCCTAGAATAGTCATATTAAGACCTTTTGGGGGAGGAGAAAAATAGGGTTTTTTGAAAACAAAAAGATTTGGTATGATGAATAAAAATCTATTTATCAGTTACTGTACAAA
This sequence comes from Brotogeris chrysoptera, assembly GCA_030323915.1. NCBI lineage: Eukaryota > Metazoa > Chordata > Aves > Psittaciformes > Psittacidae > Brotogeris > Brotogeris chrysoptera. The sequence goes on along the minus strand of JARCZZ010046182.1, from coordinate 16,328 downwards.
TCTGTCGTATAAAGGAGCTCATGCTTCATGGGGAAAACAACTGATTGTTGTTTATAACAGGGTGTTGGTTTTAATACTAGTCTCCCATTCAGTTGTTTAGAAGTAGTTTCAAGAGCATTACAACTTCTTAAAAATGCCCCTGTGGTATTAGGTTATCACCTTTGCTAAGACTTGATCACAAGCAAAAGTGATCCAGCAGTGGGTGCATCAAGGATACTAAAAAGCCTACAAACTCAAGTGAGTACTGAGTCAGGAAAGGAATATTGGACAATTTAATAAAATTGTAATAATAAATATCTTCAACATCACGCCGTATTTCTTTGGATGCAGTATAACTTTGCACTTCATGTTTAAAATATAACTTAATCAGACTTTTGTCAGTATTATATAGATTTTTTTATGAAGTATGCATATTAATTTGTCAAGTATAACCGTATTTTCTCTCCGACTTCTGATCTTAATTTATTTCTCCATCATGAAATGGTGTCTTGAACATCTCTTCATATGCAGGACAGGAAAATCCGTCATGTATGCAGCAACTCATTGACCTTAAAAACAGAAGAGTGTACAAATATCACGTTAGGGTTTTTTAAAGGATTCCCTGTTGTGAATATGTATCTGTTCCTTTTTAGCTGTATGAAGAAATCTTTCTTCTCGAGAATAGCACCTTGTTTTGTAAAATTACAGTGCCATCTTCTCATACTTAGGTTGAAAGCTCAAGCCCATATTTACTTGGAGGAAGCAGGCAAGCCAGCTTTACTGTTTTAACTAAGTTATGTTTTATTTTGATGATGTTTACCTTTAATGATTTATAGACTTCTTAAGTTCTGTGGATTAATATTTGATTCAGAGTAGTTCTGGTGCACATGTAGAGTCATATTGTCTGTGGAATTTCTTAAAGAAGTTTTTCTTACAAATCAGTTCAGGAAGGATACAAATTTACTTCAGATGTTTATTGATTCCTATTTTCAGTTGCTGGAATTTGCTTTTTCCTTCTTCCCCTCATCCTTCCCTTGATGAAATAATCCTTAGGAGTAGGTTCCTTTTTCCAGGACCGAAACTTCATTTCCTCTGCGTTTTTGTCTCCAGCAGAGCACCATCTTACCTACATTGGAAGCAATGTGCTGTTAGCAATGCACTACTTAACACTACAATTTTGTGTACTGCTGCAAATTTTTTTCACTGGGAGTTATTAATAGAGTTGTGTCTCAGTGGAGAACCAGCGTGCTGTAGAGTGAGTGATGGATATTTTTAAGGAAAAGAGTCTTCTTGAGAGGAGGGTAAAGATTGTGCGTTAGTGAAGGACAGCAGGAAAATTGTTGCATAGAGAGGAGACTACAATGAGTAATACAAATAAACATGCCAGGCTTTAGGCACTTGTATTCACAAGTGTTTTGTGGAGGTGGCCTCTTTAGTGTTATTTGTCTTTTTACTTTCTATCCCCTGCTAATTCATTCTTGTCATCATGAGAGCTTTTAACATAAAAGTAACCATTTTTAGTAATTAATTCTGGGCTTTATGACAGCATTAACAGGAAAATGAGAATTTTTTGCTCCTGATGTATCGCAAGAATGGCTTTTTTCAAAGGTCACAGTTGATTTCTACTATAGCTTGTTTCTACATGTTTATAAGATTATTCCTTTTGAAATTAATCATTACGGATATTTAGTTAAACTAGAATGGAAGATTTTGGCAGAATCTCTTGTTCTGCTTCAGAACAATGCTTAAGTTTGGGTTTTGTTTTAGAGTTGGATTAATGGGGATGAGAGAGAGACTATAGTCTGTGTTGGCCCACCAAACTCCTGTTATTTCTCATGGAAGAGAACAGTCTAGTTACGGTGTATCGTTAAATGAAGCTGAAGAGCTGCAGTCCTGTATTTGCTTTTTGTTACATGTGGAGTTTCAAAGAATTGTAAGCTGATATTTTAGCAAGGTCAAGGAAAGTCATTGTTTTTTTTAAGAAGTGGTGTGGTGTCTTGCTATTTTTGGAAAGCCTGTTAATTATGCAATATATCTTTGCACAGGGAATAAAGCCACGTAATAAAGCAGTTGTGGAATTGTAATGTTGACTTGTAAGGAAAGTTGTTTGACTACATAGATTACAACTATGGTTTTGTTTTTTTTTTTTGCTGATAATTAAATACCAATTTTAAAATAAGAAGTTTCCTGTTGAGCAGTTAAACTTTGTGAATCCATGTTGTCATTTCAGCTGTTTCTGCTAGGGCTTGCGATTTCTGGGTATGCTGAAAAGTGCTTATCTATCCTTTTAGAGTCACAGCATTGACTAAATAGCACTAAAACCAGCAAGGAACCACCATTTGATGGGAAGGGAAGAAGAAAACAAAGTTCTGATCTTTTTAGTTAGATTCAGCACTTAATGTGCTGTTTTCAGTTTCTGTTTTAGTTCTACATTATTTATAGTAGTAATTTGATAGTGCTACGCAGATGTTAGTAGGTTGGGCTGCTAGCCATTTCAATGAATGGGTGGATAAATATCTACCTCTCTTCTGGAGATGAAATAAGCACACTGGTTAAAGTTAGGATCCAAAAAGGACTTAGATGCCTGAAGCAAAACAGTATCTGCAACTGCCACTCTGAAACTCCATCATCTATTTCCCAATCACAGGGAAGCCTAAATGCTTCCAGACACATTCTCTCCTCCTCCTCCTCCTCTCTCAACTTTCTGTGCCCTTCTTCATGCCTTTTACTCTTCTTACGGTATGTAGGGCATTCAGTCCACTAACATGTTGTGTAACTGCCTGCCTCAGACCTGCAAGATTTGGTTGCATGAAAATGTCACATTTGCTTTCTTCTAAAATTGGTGGGTTTAAGTGCTTTATTAATTGATTAATTAATAAGCAGCGCTTGGAGTGGGAACTCCTCTATTTGCTGGACTTCTCTAATTTCTGATACAAATGGGACTCCTCATCACTCTCCTTAGCTTCTTTTTGGAAGAAATATTCTTGTGTGGTTTTGAAAGAAGGAGCATAAACACCCTGAAGACACCTGGACTGTGTGGACTGCTCATTCCAGGTTGGAAGGAGGTGACTAACTTCTCATTACTGAAGTGGCAAGACGTGAAGAAACAGGAGGTTTGACTTTGGCCTGGCTAGGCAGTTTCACACCAAGAAGGCAAATTCTCTGTCATTTTCTGCTTGGAATGTTAAAAAATAATATTATTTTACACTGAGTCATTTTGGCTTTCTCTGCACTCTGTAGGGGTTTTATGTGCCTAATAGAAAAGACCTTTTTTTCTTCAAAGGCCAAGCATTTTGTGTTTACATATAGAGGTTTCACTTAGGGGTATATCCAGAGAGGACCTTGAGTGGCTTCTCACCGTGTCACTTAAGCTGAAAGAACATATGGTTGAGTGGCACATAATCTTTGCTGAGAGCTTTGAGCTCTCCTTGAAGCCCAGTTCATTTTTTTCCTCATGATAAAACATGGGATTCAGGCTGAAATCTTTTAGTGGAAAAGAGACCTTTTTCTTCCCTTCCGTCAAGGTTTTTCTTCATTTATTTTTAATTAGATTACAGTTTTCAGACTTGATGAATCAACTCAATTTCTCTTTTGATGGTAACGTTTCTCAATAGTGATGGTGTGTTCTGAAAGCTTTAAGCAGTTGATGCCAATAAAGACTTCCTAGTCTTTCCCTAGTATTTCCTTCCTAGTAGGCTTGTGAGCTGTTTACCAGTGTCCTTACAAAGAATCAAAGTGTTGAATCTGACCTGTGCAGCTTGACTACTTGCAAATAAGTTCCGTTTATGAAGTCCAGTAGCTATTCCTGAGTGGTGTTCCTAATGTAGATATGCCAGCTTATAAATACTTGCAGCAATCACAAAATGATAGAACAAATTAAGAGCAGGATTCCTGCGTGGCACATGGAGGACTGACAGTTTCCAGTACAATCTCTCTAAAAGACCCATTTTAATAGGCCTTTTTTAGAGCTGCTTAGCTTTTGGTTTTAATCAAAACACTGAGGGAGAATTTCCTGTTTATTTAAAATAAGAATTTAAAATGAGGACAGAGGAATTGTTATTAAGAATACATTTAACCTGATATAAATGCCATAATGCCTACTAATTAGTCATATAATGGCCTATTGGAGAATAAAAAGGTTGAGATTAGGGCTCTACCTCTAGAGAAAGGACAACTGATACCCGTTAATCAATTTAGACCCCTAACCATGCATTTCAGTCAGCCTTTGCAGAGGGTACTGGTGAGCAGCTGTGAGCCTCAAGGCCTAGTGGTTCTCTCTAATTAGTCCCACTGAAGGCTTTCTGCCTCTTCAGGAAGCCTTAATTTAGGTTGGGGGGTTTTGTTTCAAATAGCTGTTTACATAAAGTGGAGAAGGCCATATATTGGTTGCCTTTTTAGCATTTAGAAGCTATGCTGTGCTTACAGTCATGCTACAAAAGAGAAGTTCAGCTTTGAAAACCCCATTGCAAAAGAGCTTGCTTAAAACTTTGGATAATCTTTTGCAAGGATGAAAATGAACAAAACCTCTAGTCCCTTGTATCCACCTCTCAAGTCATGTTTGGTAGCCTACCTGTGCTGTAATGGAGGTGGACGTAGCTACTTGGACAGTGTAAGTTTCTTGTGAGATTAATGTTATGTGTTGGCAGTGAAGGTCCCAGCCTACTTTCATCTGTCAGGATGGATTGAGCAAGTTCTGCATGGAGTAGCCGTGGGATGAGGAAAGCAGAAGGCAGGGTGTGTATGTGTGTGTGTGGAGGTGGTAATTAAAAGTAGGCCACTTGGTAATAAATGGCAGACAAACATGCAAACTTAACTTGGTGAAAAGGTAGATTCCATATATAATAAAAGTATTATCATAATCCTGAGTAGTAGATGATGAGATACTTGTATTTCAGATTACATTTATTTCTTTATATCAGTAGATTTATTTTCTCAGCCTTTCTAAATCCTTGTAAAATGCAGTTTAATTTCTTGCAAAGGTAAATCTAGTAACAGAATCATACCTTAGATTCTTACCAACTGGAGAAAAATAGCTTTACTTTGCTGAAGGAACATACTTGAATTCCTTGAAACTACCTGCCCATTATTTATGCTGTTGTTTTTTATGCTGATGGCTTTCTACTTGCATCTCTGTACAGGACTATCTTAACTTGTAGAGCAAGCCTTGTGCAGAGAAGTAGTCTCTTTTATTAGATCTTCTGATAAAATTTCAAAATGATAATATTTCCAGGCACACAGATGCCTTATTAATTCCTGGCATAACCTATATTTCTTTTCCCCCTATCACATGCTGATTGCTGCTAGAAGTAATAATAATAATGATAATTTCTTTCCCTTTGTTTCAAACTGCTGTTCGCTCTCATAATTTTGAGGCTTTTTCATCATTTGCTTTTATATGTGTAAGCCACTCAAATCTCTGTTTGCCTGTTGTGGTGTTATACACAGGGTTTTTACAGGCCTATAGTGATAAGGCAAAGGGGGATGTCTTCAGGCTGAAAGAGGATAGGTTGAGATTAGACATTAGTCAGAAGCTCTTCCCTGTGAGGGTGCTGAGGTGCTGGCACAGGGTGCCCAGAGAAGCTGTGGCTGCACCATCCCTGATAGTGCTCAAGGCCGGGTTGGACAGGGCTTGGAGCAACCTGGTCTAATGGAAGGTGTCCCTGCCTGTGACAGGTGATTGGAAGTGGATGAGCTTTAACCTCCCAACCCGTTCTATGACTCTGTGATAATCTTCTGAAATCATAAGACTCTGCTCCTCTCTTTTTTCAGTTACTGTTTTTTATGTTTCTTGCATAGCTCCACAGAACTCTCGAGATCTGTTTCTCTTCCCTTGTTTATTTCTTATACTGATCTCTATTTCTTTTGACTTTGTCTCATGGTTATGTAGCACTGTGCCTTTCTCTTACCTCCCCTCTCATTCCCTTTTCCATTTTTGATCTCTGAATGCTGATCTCTGGTTTTCTGTCAGCACTCTGATGCCTTTGCCAGAACCCCTTATAACAGTAATTCAAAAGCTAGTTGTTAAACTAGCTATTAAAACTAAAAAAAAAAACCAAAAAAAACCAAAAACAAAAACACAGAGTTTTTTTATTTTGATCAAATAGTTATATTTTCCTATTTTTTTCTAATAATTTTAACCATGTCTTTCACTCCCTTTAATCTCCTTCTCAGCAAGTATAAGCTACAGCACTTTTTGAACCTTCTTTTCATGCCATTGTAAGCTTCGATAGGTAGAGCAGACGGCACTTTTGTTTATTTCTCAAGCTCTAGCATTTAGCATGCTATGTAAGTTATAAACATTGTCTACATTAATGTTCTGGGTATGTCAGAATTTGCTTTTAAGGTTGAAAATTGACTGAGGTGGGCTGCATTCCTCTAGGGATTTGTTGCTAATCCTTTAAAAGGCCATTTGAAATTTTTTGTTTTCTTAAAGTATAAATAACCCCAGACAATTATCTTTAAAATGATGGTTCACTACTTTTTCTTGAAGTTAATCACTCACCCAAGTTTATAAAGATATTTAAATATCTTCCTTGAGTGTTCCTATTGTATAGGACATCTCAAAAGCTTTCTTCTAAATGGTTCAATACATTTCAGGCTGCTGAACACTTAGGCTATTAGCCACAGGTTTTCTGAAGAATTCACTATGAATATTCAGGAAAATAGTCTGTTAACATTTCTTTTTTGCCATTTCTTTTATCAGTAGCAATTTGACTTGATAAAGTAGGCTTTTTCTTTTCCTCTGTTAATTTTATAGTGTTGAATATAATCCTCATGCTTAAAGACTGCAGTTGGTGTCTACAGAGTACTTTGAAACGTAGATTAGTTCTGAAACTCCTTCCTTTTCTCCTTACTTTTACAGATTGTGTTGTGGTATAAAATAAGACAGAAACACAAAAAGCCACATTGTGAACTGTATTTTTTTAATATATATAGCTGTGTATATAATGTAGCATCTTTTATCAAAAAATATTGAGAAAATTTAGAGGGTAATTCAGCATTCTTGATTTAGAGGTTGTAAAGAGAAAATGAAAGCCCTTTGTACTTTCCTCAGTTCCATTTATACACACGTTTTGTTTGGCAGGGTGTCAAACTGCTAGCTGGGTAAGTGCCTCTCATAGCAGGTACCATGGTCTGGCTTTCCCTTCACTCTTCCTATGGGTAACATTCAGCTTGTTGGCTGAAACATCTCCCAGTGCTCAGCTGTGAGATCATGGAGAAATTTTACTAGTCTGCTTGTTTGTGCTTCTCCATTGCGTAAAACGGTGATGTTTTCTACCACAGTCACTTTGACATAACTCTTTGTGAACCGATTTTTATTCAGTACTGATCTTACTTAAGTATTTGCATAACTGAGAGATTTTACAATGTGCATTGGTAGAGGAGTATATGGAGGTGAGCAATTCCCTGTACGTCTTTGTTTCTTGGCATCTTCCAGAGAGCTTCCCTTATAACGTGATTCAGAGCTCAGTGTCAGAACTCTGAATGCAAAAGTGTATATGATCAAGATGGGTTAAGGTTTATGTGAGAATGGACACAAGCCTGATTAGTGGAACTTCTCCAGCTTGTGTTTTAGGAAACTGCGGTAGCCACTGAAATCTTGTCTCTGGTTGTATTCAAATTGTTGTACCATGTTCAGAACTAAAAAGCAGTTAGTAAGGTATAGGAGCGTCAGAGGTGTTGGTTGAAACTTTTCACTGTATTTTTATCTGTCATGCTCTGGGGTGGAAAATAGGACCACAGATGGTAATGGCAGCATTAATTCTTCATCCCTCAGAGAAGAAAACTCAGTGAATGATAGTCTTTTGAGCCTGTACTATTTTAAATTTAAGGCAGTCCCGGGATGTGGCTTTCTATGCGTAATGTAATTCATCTGCAGTTGGATTCAATGGTTGTGTTGTGGAATTTTGCTTTATGCGAAGGAGTTAGTAGAGTTAGGACTCAAAGAAACCTTTGAACAAACAGCACCCAAACCCAGTGGACTTTCTAGCCTGTAGAGGGACAAGAAATTCAAACACAGTCAAAGGTAAGACATGGCACAGTTGCTCGGAAAAAGATGATTTTGATGGCATGGATAGATGGAAGTTTAGGTGAAAGTTTGTTTGATGTTTTGATGTATCTTTATGTTGGTGAAAAATAGCAATAGAAATATATCTTCACTCATCAGGCAGTGACTGTCACATTGTTTGTTATACTGAGTAATTCAAGGCTTTTCAGTATACAAATGGGCCAAAATATACTTTGAGTAGGATGTGATTAAACTGCATATTTCACAAGTTCTTTGCAAATCCTGTATTGGTTCTAGCTTATTGGTGCAAAGAGTATCATCTCACAGAGTCATTGGGATGTCGGTGTCCAGCAGGACACACTGATTTGACTTGCAGTGCTCTTACAAGATCAACAGATGTTTCATTTCTAAGCCAGCGGGACTGTAGTTCCTTTTCCTGCCCCTCTCATGAGGAGATAGTTACTGCTTTCCCCTGCAAGCATGTTATCTTTTCTGCTTTTCATATCAATTTACTTAGCTTGATACCTGAATAAAAGTATGTTTTGGAAAGAGGGTAGAGATGGATGGCTTTGAAATAAGTGATTATTTGATTTTATTTCTTTAAACTATTATAAAATATTTTAATTGATACTGATCTGTACATTTGATGTAATTGTAAATAACTTGCTGAAAATAGTTGTGGGCTTATTTGTTTTATTTTGATTTGGATTCCCATTCTTCCTTATGCAGCTGAAACATGACAGTATTGTGTTAATCCAGTAACAACTCGTAATTGCAAATGCCTGGAATTTTTGTATTTGTCCAAACTTAATGTTGTACAAAAAGTCAAATTTGTTTAAATGGAGTGAAAGAAAGATGTTTTAATCCCAATATTTAACACATTAAAATAACAATTGAAATAAAGAAACTGAACTATTTAATAGTGATTTTTTTATTTCATTGTTAATCCTCACTAAATTAGGAGCACTGAGTAATTCAAACTTTCTCTCTAGTTGAAATAATCCTATAAATACCTAATGTTCAGGTTCATGAGGGCATTTTTGATATTTCCTTCAGCTTTGCATCTGAAATAACATTTTAATAATCTTAAAAAATAGGATTTTGGATAGTTGTTTTGAAACTGCACATTTCTATTTAAAATATATTTTGGAAACAGTAGTAAATGACAATAGCAGTTGTACAAGATGTAGCCAAATTGGCAGAGGTGTAAGTATGGGAATACTATTGACTCTGGTGTTGCAATACTGGGATTCTGTTGGCACAAAGTTGAGGGATGTTGCCTGATTGAGAATTGCATTGTTCTGGCTTCCCGGTAGCCCTGCTGAAATGAATTAGAAGTCAGTATTCCTATGCATGGGAGGAGTTGGCTTTGTAAAGTCTGGAAGAATGTGGGGGCAAGCCATCCGAAATAATAGGAAGCGAATGTGTTAAATTGCTTCCATGACTAAATGAGTTCTAAAAATAACAACTGAAAATATATCTGTATTTTTTTATGAATAAGTATAATTCTCCAGAACCATATTTTGTTTTGTTTGTGCACATAGATGAAGCTGTAAAGTAAAACCAGCCTAATGTTCTGTGATCATGCCACAAGTAGGTGAAATCTTTCACACAGACAACAGACAAACCTCAAGTACAATTTTCCTATATCATCATGCCTGACATCTGAATTATAGAATATATATTAATATATATAACATACATAAAAGATGTTAGCATATTAATCTAATAATATTTTATGTATCTATATAATTATGAGTCCTAGGCATTTTCACTAAACTGGCAGTTCATTTGGTTCCTTCAGTGCAGCTAAGAGTCCAGCTTTGGTTTTGGTGCACTGTCAGTGTTTTTCTCTTAAGTTCTGTTTTCTTGTTCCAAATGAAAGTGGTTCACAGCCAACAAGATAATCTTCCTGTCTAATATAAAACATGGCTAAGAACAAGGATTGAAGGTAGAGAGGAGGCAATCCTGACTGTCTCTTTTGTTTCCTAATAGTTCCTCCCTCACTGCTGAATAGAAAAGCAAGCCCTGGAAATGGTGATTTTTTCCTATGACTCAAACCAGCCTCTGTCCCCAGACTTCCCCATTTATTGTGTCCTTTTTTTCTCTCCGGTGTGGCAGTGAAGCTGCTAACAGCAGATCAGAGCTTTCAGGCCTTCCTTTGTAGGAAACATGACCTATCAGGGAAGAAAAGGGCAGCAATGAGTGTTCCAGGCTTCCAGATCTTCCTACCATGTCCCAACCCCTCTGCTTAACTAGTGTTTGGAAAGATATTTGCAATATCTTTGAGCTCTTGTTATCCACAGAATTATCGTATCACTTTAATGTAGTTCAAGTATATTGTTTCCCAAGTGGCTTTCCACATCGCTCTTTACTTCATCTCTACCTAATATTTATGGTTTTGCAATAATCCTTTGCCACCTTTTTCCTCAGCCATCCTTTTTGCTGTCTTGACTACCATTCCAGGGTCTGTGCAACTGTCACATCTTGGTTCTTTCTGTATTCCCATGTACCTGTCCGATCCCACTGCTTCACTCTCCTTGCGGTTTAGTGGCTTTCTCCAAGCAGTTTGTTATTGCCGGGTTGTTATATGCAAACCTCCAAAGAGGAGCTTGCCGTCAGATGCGTCTTTACCATTTTCAATGTTGTTGTTGTGCACTGCTCTCAATATCATCCCAGTGTAAAAAATACCTCCCAGAATTACTCCAGCCATTTCAAAGACAAAAGTGAGTAATGAAGTAGGCTTTATTACCACTGTGTTTGGTTTTGAATAGTGTGATTGCTCACTGGGTCATAGTCGATTTTACATTATTAATGAAAATACTCCCGTAATTTCATTAATGTTTTCTTTGAGGAAAATACTATTCTCAACAGTTTGGTGGGGGATGTTGCAATTTTTATTAAGTGAGGTTTAGTTTCCAAAGTCAGTGCTATCTCATATTATTCCGGTATCGGCTGAAGTCAGATGAGGTAAATACCTTACGAGAGAGCAGAATTGAGGGAAAGAAAAACTAAAACTGACCAATTTCTTGCTACTGCCTGAGGTTTGCTGTAACAGTCAGCCTCCTGCATAGCTCAATATAAATATTATTATTTGAAATTCATATTATAGCTAATTTAGTGAACAACCAGGTCAGGACTTATTTATGCTAACTGTTGGACAAGCCAGTAGCATGTGATCATGTAACAAAAATGGACTGCAAAGCTGTGTCACTTGGAAAAAAAATGTACTGTTGAAGAGCAGTTTGGAAGAGCTGTATTTAATTTTGGCCTAAGAAACTAAAGCATGACTGACTGTTGCTGCTTTCAGTTTCTTTGTTAGAAGTGATTATTTCAGAGAGCTGATCTCTCTTAGTATCTCCTGGGAAATGTATCTTCAGGTATTAAAACAGAGACTCGGTGTTAATATCTGGCAGTATACTTGCCAACGTTTCTTTTCATTCCCACCAGGCACAGTCTGTAACTAACTATAAGATACCGTACATCTTTCCAGAAGGCTTTTTGCTTAAAAATTTATGGCTTTTTCTGACCTAACCATGTGTGTCCAGAAATACTGCAGAAATAGGATCAGAAACCATTGAAAACAATGGGATGTAGAAATGTTTTTTTATTTTTTCTCTTTTTTATTTAGCTAACTCCTGTTCAGTTGACCAGGACATGAGTATTGTGTAAAATTAACATCTATAGCTTCCAGTGTTTGGATTTCATCTTCTGTCTGTGAATGAGCCACTCAAGATCAGTCTGGATTTGAGGCATTTTTTAGTACAGCTCTCATTTAATCTCTTGTTTTAGGGACATAGACAGATGTGGCTTAAAGCACCAGGCCCTTTTTGTTGTTCTAGGAGTTTTTTCCATCCGGAAGTGTACAGTAAATTACTGGTTTCTGACATCTCCATGTAGCGTGGTAGCCATGACAGAAATACAATAGAAAGTTGTGGTGTCTTATCAACAAGAAATACTGTGAGGTTACCTTTCTAAGTGAGAAAAATGTTTTGTGGGTGCCTACAGCTTAAGTTGAAAAGCCGTGGCCCACAAAATTTAGATTTTATAATCAGACTTTGTACAGTTTGCTTTACCAAAAAATATCCCTTTGTAACAGGAGTAAGGAAAAAGAGCTCATATTGATAATTTCATCTCTCATTAGGAACAGGAACTCCAATAGCAATTAAAAGAGGGAAACAAAGGGATTCCCTGACATAACAGGATAAACCGAAGAAAGAACCACTTTTTCAGGGATCATAGCAGTGGTTTCATGGTAGGAATGTTAAATAGTTTTCTTTTTAGTTACATCTTGCCCACCTGTGCTTAGAAAAAGAAATAGAGAAGTTACTTTTCAGTGGGAACACACAGAGGAATTGTTAGTTTTAGTGACCCAAAGTGAGAGCCTTGCTTCTCATGTTTTACTGTATCTATTGGAAGGAACTGGACCTATTCCCAGATATGTGTTTGGAACCGTTAAATGCACCTTGAAATGCATTGCAATAAACCTGATGGTCCTGGGTGAGCATTAATCAGCTGATGAAACAGTATTGTTGTGTTCCAACTGTTCATTTGTTCTCCTTAGTGTATAAACACTGGCTCACATGCAGGACCGTAGCACCTCCATTGCCTGATGGTTTTGTTCATAAAGGTGGTGTTTTTGTCAAGTAGTTATGGAAATGTTCACAGTTGTGACTGAAAAGTAAATGCAGGTTTTAACTAAAAAGCATAGCTTCACTTTAGGCCAGATTCTATGTTCAGTACTCAGTTACAAGAGATGAGCAGACGTAAGTAAAACTGTGCAAAGACCTCCTTTCTGAGACCATAGAATGACCCATGCTATTCTCAAATCAGTGTTTCAGGAATATCAGTTAAATGCAAGTTTGGCTTTTGTGCTTTATGCCAAAGTAGAATTAAGAATGAAATTCCTGTTGTGATTTTTGGAAAATCCAAATGCACACAACATTCGTGGTTTCGTTAATTACTTCATGTCTTTGGCTATGGAGGGAAGACTGCAACATCTCTGCTTTTTAATATGCACTATTCGTGCAAGCTGCAGAGCTCAGGAAATCAGGTGTTTTATTTGGGCTGAACAAGGGCAGTGTGCAAAGAGTAAGAATATTAACAAATTTGAGAAGTTGAGAGAAAGGAGGTGAATGGAACGAGGTCTCTGTGGATCTTCCTTGTTCTGTTTTCCTTTGGAAATGATTTATTATCTGTGAGAACAGGTAAACCCCCTACATGAGGTTAGCTGCATGTCTTGGTGGCGGAAAAGCCACTTTCAGGAAAATACTTTGATTTTTCCTTTAGTTATTTTTTCTCCTGAAACATGACTTGACATTGCTTTGCAGTATGTTCTTGACATACATTCAAAGTGTGTCTCATGTGCATGGTTTGGATCTTTCATGTTCAGGAAGGAGGAACTCAAGAATGGAGCTAGGTGATCTTAAGGTCCTTTCTAACCCTAACTGTTCTGTTCTAATTTGAGGCAAGGAAGAGGTGAGCAGATCTTATGAGGGGAAAACCAGATGAGATTGGTCTGTTGCCTTCTAACAGCAGCAAGAACACAAAATCCAAGAGTATGATAAAAAATGAAAAGGTTGCAGTCTGCACGTCAAAGGGATAAAATCCCAAGAAGCCTGTGGAGAGATCAGAACTAAAGGGCAGCTCAAGACTGAGGTATTAATAACCTGAGGATTAGAGAAAGTTATCTAACCGCTAAAGCAAAAGAGTTATGGAACATCTTTCCAGTCAACATGTGCAAAACCATAAAAAGAGGATTTCGCAACTTCCTGAAAAGTGACTGAAAGAGGTTAAGATGTGCGTATTGGGGAATTGGAAACACTGATGTTCTGACGTATAATTGTTCGCAGGAATCACCTAACACTGATTTTAAACCTGTGGTTTTGTTTTTTAGTCTTTTATTAATAACTTTGATAGCCGAGTAACTGGCCTAATTGCTCTTGCATTACAGTGTAAAGCATTTCAAAGAGTGGAGATTCTGTGCTCTGAAAATTAGTGTTAATTGCTATACTTGTGAAATGGAAAAGAAATGGGGCCAAGAGCATACGGGCTTTTCTGCACTTGGCTGACGACAGTCAGTCATGCAGCATTTTATAAGACAAAGGATAATTTACTGTTTAGATATATAGATCTTGGGAGATCAGGTTTTCTGTGCCCATCTGAGCTGAAGTTTAGATCACCTCTAGTTATGGTCTTGATTTTTTTAACTTCTTTGGTTCAAATTTGAGGCTCTTTGTTTCAGTAGCACATAACTTCTTTGTTTTCCCCTGGAAGGAGAGCAGCAGCGTTTGTATCCCTGACATCAGCAGCTTTCCCATATAAACACATTCCCTTCAATTTTTCAATACATTATGTTTGTATATGCTACCAACAGGAAGCTTTAAGGTGGGAATAAAGGCAGATCTTGCCTCTATGAGTTCAGCATTCATCTGATGTTAGCTTGCTTTGAAGCTTCACATCTGCTTATTTCAGTGTTTGAATCTTGTAAAAATAGTTGTGGCACAGTCTAAGAAACTGGAAACATGATTTCATATAATTGTTCTTTTAAGCAGCAGCATGAAATAATTAGTGTAGCATGCTTTAGCTGGTGGCGTCCCTTCTATGAAAGACTCGACTTATAATAAAAGCAGGGAAAACAAGTTCCAGTAACCCAGTGCTGGCATCTTTGGGGGGGGAAGAAAAAGCAGCTTTGTTGTATTTTTGATGGCAGATCTAGCATGTAATAGGTGTGCTGCCTTTTGACAGCAAAATTACAGGATTGGTGCCCATTGCAAGATTTATGTTGACAATTGAAGCTGCTCCTTCTCAATAAAACGCAAATGCAGCTTAAATAACTGGGCTGCAAGGAAAGAAAGATTTTGAGGGAAAAGAAAAGAATGTCTAGGTATGTAGAGACATTATAAACTGATTGTCAAAGCCATTATACCCCTCAGGCAGTTGTCACTAACTCTATGGTTAATGCTGTGTGGCAGTTAACAGCTATTACAGCTATTGTCCCTTTCTGGTTTAAGTAGTTTTATGCAATTTTCTACAAAAATGTTACTTTATAAACTGCTGGGATTCAAAAACTATATATATATTTTTACTGGTCATTTCTGCCATCTTAACTCCTCTAATGTTACCCAGCAAAGAAATTTCAAGCATATATGAGCATTCCTGGCGTTTCCGGGGGATTTTTCCCTCCCTTAAGAGTTTTGAGTCTCAGTTTTCAAGCAGGTTTAGAGGTCAGTCTTTAAACTTTCATCCTGAACAATACGTGAAGTTTAGTGTACAGTCACTTAAATGTCAGTATGGGAAGTGTGGATACGATAGATCTGAAAACGCTATTTCATTTCTTTGTGGTCTGGGCCAGACTGACAGAAACAATAGGAGGCTTGTGTTACATAGCGTGCTGGTTGGCTAGCATTATCTGTGACAATACAAATGGGATCCATGCTAACGTAAGTGCAGACTTTTTTTTTTAATAAATAGATTTTTAACTATCTTTAAACATTTTACTTTGAACTTGTACCTCATAAGGTATATCAGACATGAGTCGAGGTATAAACAAAGCAAGATTTTTATCCTTGTCTAGGCTCTTCTGCCTTGGAAAGAGAGCTGAAAAATCGGTCATCTCGGTTGTGAGGGCAGCAGTATCGGATGAGGTGCTTTTCACAAGAGCTGTGTAGAAGTTCATTGTGAGTAGACACAAACGCACTTTGCAGTGACTGAGGTGTGCGCTTAAGGCATATGGAAGTAGATTAAAGGCTTTTTTAGCTACTGTAAAGGACCAGTGCTGGTTGGCACAATTTTCTTCTCTGTACTTTTAGCTCTCCTCTCACTGGATTTGGCCTGTACCTGCCCTTTTGGTGCAGACTTGGGCTGCGCAATGGAGGGTAGCCAGCAGAAGGATTTAGGAGTTTTCTGTCTTCTGTTTGAGCTGCCCGTGTTTTTCCGTACTGCTCATACTAGTTTTCATGTCTCAGGAAGTTGTTACAGGTAAAAGTGAATGTAAGATATTATTACTTGTTTGCTTTAGGTATTACAAAGTCTTGCATTATTGTGATTATTTGAACAGAAATTGACTAATTAGGTGAGGAAAGATTTATTCTAATTTAGGAATATCATCCTAGGTACAATACTACATATGTTATTGCCATGGTTTAAGTCCCCAACCCCCCCACGCAGTTTTCTCACTTGCTTACTCCCGTCTCTTTCTTCCCCCAGTCCTGGGGGAATGGGGAGGAGAATCAAAAGAATGCAACTCGCATAGGTTGAGATAGGAACAGTTTAGTAACTGAGGTATAACACAAATCACTGCTGCTACCACCAGTAATAATACAAGAGAAATACAAGGAAA